>JAYMFT010416706.1:0-17894 GCA_038088735.1 Panulirus argus | reverse complement strand
TATATATATATATATTAATTCAAGGTATTTGATGGTTAAGTATGTCCACACTCTGAAGTGTACAAGACTAACTAGCTGCACATTTAACATATTAAAAGAGCTCAGAATGAAAGCTTGCATGTAAAGCACCTATTACTTGCTTGCATTACAAAAACAAAGTTAAAAGCTATTAACAAAACAAATGCAGAAATAAGGGAAGGTGCATGAAAAGATATGCTTTTACATGTGGAAGTAATGAAGACATAAATTGCAAAACATTTTCCTACTGGCTGTGGGGATCTGTAGTATTTTAGTGTGGATGGTACTGGTGTAAATGAGGCAAAAAGTAAATAATTCCATGGGTAGAAATGTCACGTTCTTGACCTTAACTATGGTAGCATTTTCATGCGCTACCAAGATTAAACATCTTGTAACATGGTAACGAAATCCTTCAATCAATTTTGATAATTTGTTTGTGCTCTTTCCTCAGTTTCACATATTTCCTGTAACTTATATCTATTGTGAACTAAAGAAAAGTTTCATAATAATTTCTGAACACATAATTGTAAGGTAATAGCATGAACAAAGAGGAATCCTTCTCATTATTGTCATTTGTCTAACACTGTAACCTGAGTCTTAGTCACATGGCAAGATCTTTTTATTACTCAACAGTAAATTCACAATTGATATATTAATGCTGTTTTATAGGAGATTTCTTAGACGACATCTTAGTTATGGATCAAATAAATTATCCAAATCTGCCATGCAAAGGAGGTCCTCAGTCATTACAGGTCAAATAAATTATCCGTATCTGTCATGCAAAATAAGTCCTATAGCATATGGCAAATGGTAAACAAGATTATGTACACTGAATTCCATGATGACAACTATAGTCATGGTGAAATTTGCACCTTCACTAAATACTATCAACAGCAGTAGAAACACACTGCATCTTCATACTGAAATTACAGGAGCTTTCTGAAATTTGAAATCTTGAATTCCATTATTACAAAATGCTTACTCCAGCTGGTAAGCTAAATAAACTGTAGTGACGAGAAAAGTCTTAATGTTTGCTATCAGACAATTGAGAATGGTGCTGTGGCATAGGATAAATCAAGATTTGAAGTGATATGCATGTAAGGGTAGGAGAGATATGTGGTAATAAAAAGAGTGTGGTTGGGAGAGCAGAAGAGGGTGTGTTGAAATGGTTTGGACATATGGAACGAATGAGTGAGGAAAGGTGACAAAGAAGATATATGTTTCAGAGGTGGAGGGAACAACGAGAAGCGGGAGACCAAATTGGAGGTGGAAGAATGGAGTGAAAGGAATTTTGAGCGACCGGGGCCTGAACATGAAGGAGGGTGAAAAGCATGCACGGAATAAAGTGAAATGGAACGATGTGGTATACCGGGGTCGACGTGCTGTCAATTAATTGAACCAGGGCATGTGAAACGTCTGGGGTAAACCCTGGAAAGGTCTGTGGGGCCTGGATGTGGATAGGGAGCTGTAGTTTCGGTACATTACACGTGACAGATGGAGACAGTGCGAGCGAATGTGGCCTTCTCGTCTGTTTCCTGGCGCTAACCCGCTGACGCAGGGGGTGGCGATGCTATTTCCTGTGGGGCGGGGTGGCTTCAGAAATGGATGGAGGCGAGTGAGTCTGAGTATGTACATGTATATATGTGTATATGCATGTGTATGTATATGTATGTATATGTGCATATGTCGGTAGGTATATGTATGTATTGTGCACATAATGTACTCGTATGTATATATGTGTGTATGTGAGTGAGTGGATCTTTCTTCGTCTGTGTCCTGGCGCTCCCCGCTAAAGCGGGAAAAAATGATCAAGTATAATATATATATATATATATATATATATATATATATATATATATACACTTTTTGATTCGAAATGAATTGTTCAAGGCTCATAATGACTAAAAACATTTAAGATCACTCTATCTCTTATCAGTGGAAACTAAAGGCAAGAGATAACAAAACATAATGTATTCAAAAACTACCTGAACGCCGCATCAACATGCTGATCGACCTGCGGTTAAACACTTCAGAGCTGCTATGGTTAGACAACCCATGAAAGCCACAGATGGTAGACGTAACAGGTATATCGTTAAGAAATCAAAATGTCAAAGGTTTAAATAACAGCGGTTACGAGGACTGACCTTTCTATCGTCGAGAAACCCCAAACAACAGGCATCACACACACCGACATGTAAAAATACAAAGAAAGTGACTATGACACAGGTTTCACGTGGGCAGTGTTACATAAAGAAAAATCTCTATGGCTATAGTCTACAGTTTTTGCTAAGTAGCCTAATATAAAGAATAATTCGTGACGATCTTGTTAAGGCATTACCTATGCGTCATTAGATATTTCTTTCAAGGGAAAACACTAAAACTGAAAAGTGACCTAAAGCTTAAGACCTGATACTTGAGCTATTAAACTCACTTTCACACCGTTGAGCAAAATTCACACCGTTAAGAAAACTGAGAAGACGACGTTTCCAAGCCTCGCCTTTACATGTTCAACAGATCGGACGAGAGAGATACCAACACCCACTTTAATAACGTTTGATTAACGTCAAGAACTATGATAGGTTACAGTGATAAGCTTTCATCCTGGTAATAAACTTGATATCAAGAAATGACAACATAAATTCTTCAATAATAACGCGAGTAAGTTCCACCCACTCACACACTACAAACACAAGGCTGGTCAAACGCTAGGCAATCAAAACCTCTCTCTGAAAAACGTTACATAATGCTGTTTCCAAACCACCTTTAGCTTATACAAAGACTGGAGAACAAATACCTTAAGCTGACACGAAGTGGTTATGGTTCAGGAAGTTACGTTATGTTAGGTTAACTTAACGTGCGCCACGTTAAACGCACGAAACGTGATCTACAGCCTCTCATACTCGATTTTAAATTTCAAAATATACCCAGGCAAACCTACGTTCTAATAAATCTGAAGCTTTATTCCGAAAAAAATATTGTTTTGCTGTCTAGTTATTCTTTCTGGCGAAAAATATTAATATGTAATGATCAGTATGATTATGCTCATTCTTATACCTGATATATGCAAAAACAATGTGTAATTCTTCACTGCTACTTGCTTTTCAGGTAAATGTTTCGATAAAATACCCGGAAAAATACAGTACCTTTAAGTCAACCACAATATGAATGCGGTCACTCAATGGGGTAGACGAAATGTGTTAAGTTTAATGCCTCCAAGACCCAGTATCTTGCCCATCTCTCTACCGAAAATTCCCACAATTTTCCTCTCTCCTTCGACGGTTTTGGAATTCCACCTATTGACACAGTGAACATACTTGATATAACTATAACATCCACTCTATCTTGAAAACCCCACATTACCTATAAAACCAAGTCTGCCTCTAAGAATATGGGAGTCCTGTTTAAGATGTCGAAATTTCTTTTCTTCTGAACAGTTGCTCCGTTTATACAAAGATTGATTCGTCCTTGTATGGAGCACTGCTCACACATTTGGGGTGGTTCTAGCCCTGCAACCTTACTCTACAGAGCTAAGTCGAAAGCAGTCAGACTTATAAGCTGTCTCAGGCTAATTTCAAAACTTGATCCCCTTGCCCCATGCCGCAATTTTGGTTCACTTTCCTTCTTCTATAGGTATTACTTCGGTTTTTGCTCCAAGAGCCGGCTGCTTGTGTGCCCCCACCACTAGCTATACCACGCAATATTCGGCAAGCTGCTGCGTCACACGATTACTGTGTGGCCGTTGGCAACTCATGGGTGGACCGTTTTGATAACTGTTTCTTTCCCTACACCTCGAGGCTTTCGTTCTGTCTACCCTCTCATGTCTTTCCCAATAACACTGACCTGACAGTTCTCAAAAGACAGGCTTTTCCTCTAAAATTCGTAAATATTTTCGTCCTTTTTTTTTTTCCTCTTTCATTAACCTCTCCAATTTCAATTGAGGCCTGACCTTGATGTGGCCATTGTCCGTGACAGGAGCCTCCAACGTACAAAAAAAATCTAATTTGACTGCCAACTGGGGAATGAGCTCATTAGGAGTGCTGCGGTAAAGAGCACGATCACACCAACGGCACGTCTTCTACTCGGTGCATAATGATAGTTCAGGTCTCGTATCAAACAGTTCTACACGATTACACATATAAAGGCTGGACGAACTCTTGACACACAAGCGTCAAAATGACCAGATTCATCCGGTTCCTACACGCAGGTCCTTCACAGCCCTTATCTCTGACGCCCGTTCCCTTCGGCAACTCCCTCAAAGCGGTTGGCCCCGGCAAAAGTCTCTCCACAACCAGTGACCTCCAGTGCCGCTTATAAGCCTTTGGTGCCTCACCCTTAACAGGCCACTGGCAGAGGGCAACTCTGGCGCAGTGTTTGCTGAGGCTCCTACCTAATATCCAACCTAATGCTCACACCCAAGTGTTCCTGCCTATACTTTTACTTAATGCTCCTGTCTTGTGTCCCTACCTACTACTTCTACCTATTGCTCTTACCATTTTGCCAAAAGGCAGGGATAGCGCGTAGTGCTCACCGTAGGAAAATCTCAAGTCACGAAGAATGAGTTGTGTGAGTCAGTTGTCGTGTGCTACATGGAGAGATTGCAAGTTTGTGGACAGACTGCTACCAATCCAAGTGCGGGTGAGACAGAAAGAAAAAACAGCTACCCGGGTCAGAGGAGTGCAACTTGACAACCACTAGAGTGCTGGCTCACTAAGCAGATGTCACTAACCCTCCTGATACCTAAGCGAGTAGTAATGATAATGTAACTACATGGTCGGTGGCTGCCTACCAACTACTACCTCCTACTCCTTTATAATACAAGAAATAATTGGAAAGGTGGCCGATTATCGACAGGTCACAGGTGGGTCCCCACCTGATGTTCATGATTGTCAATAAAGTGGGCTCCATTATATATATATATATATATATATATATATATATATATATATATATATATATTAGCGTAAGCTTGGAGTAGGTTTTTTCTGATGCACACAGAATTGAATACAACAGCATATTTTGAGTTATCAATCTTCTTTCTTATGTTCTCTAATTCTTTCAGAATTATTCTGCCATTAGGTGGGTGCTCAAACATCAGTTGCCCGTAGTTCATTTATTTCATTTAAGCTTTCGCCTATACAGAGGCATCATCAGGTATCTACAAAAAGAGAAAAACTGCGTTACAAAACTAGGATATGATATAGAAAAGGCAAACAAAATTAAAAACACACTCGGAAAAAAACAGCACATAGCACATAAAAGTAAGGGAAAACACTAAAAGCGAAACAGTATTACAAAATCAAGAAGGGTAGTATTATGAGCAACAATCTAAATACAACATATGGACAAAAAAATATAAAAAACTTACAGTTGAGGAAAAACACAGAAGAGCAATATTACAAGATAGGATTTTCTATATTCCTGCTAATACATATCCGCCATTTGCCGCGTTAGTGAGGTAGCGTCAAGAACAGAGGATTGAGCCTTAGAAGGAAAATTCTCACAAGGCCCCCTTCTTTGTTCCTTCTTTTGGGAAAGTAAAAACTGGAGGGGATGATCTCCAGCCCCCCCCCCCCGCTCCCACCCCTTTTAGTCGCCTTCTACGACACGCAGGGAATACGTGAGAAGTTGAAAAAAGGAGAAAAAGTGTAGGGAACAGGGCAGAACCTTGAGGGCCACCACTGTTGATCCATCAAGAACCACAGAAGTAAATCGGCCGGAGAGGAAGCTAGATATGACGGAGCAAAGAGAAGAAGGGAAGCTAAAAGGGAGCTTATAGGTGAGACCCCAATGCCACACCCTCTCATAAGCCTTAGATATGTCAAGGGCAACTACACATGACTCCCCAAAATCTTTCAGGGATGATGAACAGATATTAGTAAGATAAGAAAGAATATCACCAGTGGATCTCGCCTTACGGAAGCCATACTGGTGATCAGAACGAAGACTGCGAGTTTCGAGTGTCTAACGATATGGGAATTCAAATATTTTGGAAATGATAGATGTGAAAGTAACAGGACGATGGTTAGAGGGATGGGATGTATCAAAGCATGTTTCCAGGGAGAAGGAAAAGTTTTGGTTTTTAAACAGACACGGAATAGACAAGCAAGCACCGATCCAAGTTCAGAGGTACATACACTCTTTCAGAACACGGGGATGGATGCCGTCAGGACCATAAGTCTTGCTTGTGTACAAAGAGAGAAGCGCTTTTCGGACAGTCCGAAAAGAGATTACGGAAAGAGGCATAGGATTAGTATGAGAAGCACCAGGGGGTGAGGGAATGTTAGAGTCATCCAAGGTGGAGTTAGAGGAGAAACGTGAACCAAAGAGAGTTGCTTTATCTACGGGAGAGACAGCTAGAGTACCGTCAGAGCGGAAAAGTGAAAGAAAGGTAGAGCGACAGAAGCTGTTAGAGATGCCTTTAGCTAAAGACCAGAAGGACCTATCAGTGGATGACGAGGAGAGGTTATCGCACCATGGATTGAAAGAAGTAGTCTTGGAGGAAGAGGGGATAAATGCTTCCATTCCCGTTAAGAATAACCTTTGCTATGCGTTTGGCGGAGACTGAAGCATTACCACATAAGAGACTAATTTTCCCTAGGAAAATCAGAAAGAAGTTACGTAAGTCATTTCGGTCAGCTTTCTTGAGGTGCCAATATTTACACTTGGAAGGGGCTGCTGGAGTGGGGGGGGGGGGGAGGGTGCTGTTAAAATACATACATTTATGAGTGTGATCAGATGAACCAACTGGGGGTGATACTGAGTATTTACAGGGGGATGGACTAAAGGTGAAAAACAGCTCTAGAGTTTTAAGAGAGTGGTCACAGAAGTCAGAAATATGGGTAGGATGGGAGATAATTTGCTCTAAATCACTGAGAATGGAGAACGTGAGGGCTTCGATCCCTCCACCATCCGTTTGGGAGGAATTCAACCATCCCCTATGGTGGAAGTTAAAGTCCCCGAAGAAGTCGATCTCGGCTTGCGGGTGAGAGGATGTCACAGTCTCATGGCAGGAGTTTAGAGAGTCGAGATGTAAAATTCGTAAAATTAGGAGAGCAATAAATGAAACAGGAAAAGTGTGGTAGTTGGAGACAGGCCTTGAGCCACATAACATAGTTTGGGGATTCGTGGTCCTTGAGGCGTGCAACAGGTGTGCTGATGTTGGAATAAACACAAACACCGTATCTAAACCGGAATCGTGAGATGGTTATGAAAAAGGGTCTAGTTAGAACATCATTAAACAACTGCGTCTAAAAGAGAAGACAGGAGAGGTACTAGACAGACTGCGTTCAACAGAGGAGAGGTTGCTAAAGAATAGTGAACAGAAAAAGAGGAAGGCCTCACAGAGAAGGGAAAGTCATGGGAGGGGCCGGTACTACCACTGTCAGAGGCCCCCCCCCCACACTTTCATTGGCAGTAGAGTCACGGGGTTAAGGGTCATAGATTTGTTGGATTCCATCATTATTATGCTTAAGAATGTTTAGTGGACAGGAGTTGGCAAGAGTACTTATGTGAAAAATGGGTGTATGGCGCTTGTAGGGAAATGATGGCAGGAAGTAAGACCAGCAATCCTCACAGTCAGGTTCTGTGCTGGAGGCGGTCTGGGCGGGATCGGTCACATATTAGCTGGGAGTCGTCATGAGGGATTCATACAGATATCGAGCTTGGCATTAGTCGATAAGATTACGAGGAACTCTTTACATTCCTTGGCCTCGGAGATGAGCTTTGAAGTAACTTACCCAATATACCCAACGCCATCACACACATCCTACTAACAACATAAATAATAAATGGAAATGACAAAATGCTCTTTATCAGCCCATTTTACATTATCATATTTGCCCTACGCTTTACTAATTCATAATCTATCAAGCCCCGCATATCACTAACATCAGTTGAGCTCGTATAAATCACATTTCTTAACACAGCGGCAAATACATTCCTGCTCTAAGTATTGCCGAGAGCAAACAAGGACCACAGGTTACAGTTCTACATGACACAGCAGCGGACAGAATGCCATAACTTGTTATTACTTAACCAAACCAAACACCACCACAATACAGTATCCACGTACTGACTGCTTATTCACCACAACATATGGCTGCATCTGTGCGCAGCTGACCCCACCTTTCCGGCATCATAACATCTCACTATGCACACCGCCACTCTTTAGCAAAAACCACACTTTTGTTACAGTGTGTAAACTCTGAAACATTACATGGAACAGTTGATGTACAGCAAAATCATATTCCTTTTTCATATTCGCTGTACTTAAAAATGTTTGCCAACTTCCTAGGTAACTAAATTGAGAACAAAATGGTAAAGGAACTATTCAAATGCATCCTTTCCCTGCTCCATAGGTCGTAGGTTCACGTTTTTTTTTTTTTTGTGTGTGTGGGGGGGGGGGAGTTCCATTACCATGGAACAATTCAGACGTCCTGCACAAGCTGAGAACAACGTCCTAATCAATGATCAACATGACTCACAACATTTTTGCTTCGTCCTATCCATTTCTATATTTGCTTCGTAACATACTGTGATGTGTGTAGGTGTCACCTATGAGCGTACTCCTTCACCCTTCACTACAATCTTCCCTCCTTACCTTGTCACCTCCTCACACTCCCGCTCCTCCACCCCAGGTCACTATTGCAAGCTTCGAAGTAGGCGAGTCGATACTCCCCGGTTTCAGACCACGAAAAGAGAGGACTTACAACACTGACTGTCCTGGTTGGGAGTGGAGATGGCTGTACATTACACAGAGTTGGCTCCACAAAGTGGGCCATTTGGCTCATTATAGCCAAATATAATGAGCCGGGGTGCCTGTAAGGGGCCCTACTCTAAAACCTTTATGTAAGTATTGGAGCTCAATAGCACTTGGAATTCAGGCAATGTTTGTTTTCAAAACTAGAAGACTCAAACGCCTGATGATTGCCCGCCAGATATAGCCGTATATTGTTGGAATCCTACTAATGATCACCAATTTATAAAGAACTGTCTTTCACATAAATATTCAACACTTTCTTGTATGTATAAAAGCTATTTTTATAACTGTTGCTTCACATAACTATCGAGTTATCGGTGGAAGGGACAGATGTGGCACAGAATTCTCGGCAGAATCTTAAGTATCTAAAAGACTGAAAGAGTATCTTAACGATTTCTAACGACAAGGTACTTGTCGAGAGGAGCTTCAGTTATTTTAGTTTTGTGTTCTTTTATACATTACTTCTATACCACAAAATTTCACGGGTTTTCAAAATGTTCAGAATATCTTTGGAACACAAATTTATTCAACATTATTTCCAAACATGTAAAAAATATAAAAAAAAATAGCCAGTTATTAGGGAAAGCTTCTATGAAGATGCCCATAAAATATGGTACTATGGTTGAAATCTGTTCAATCAATCAAGTACAGGGATGATTTTCAAGAAACAAGTGATATTATAGAATCAGATGACAATGAAAATAACATGGAAGACGTTGGGAAAACAATCATGAGTCGACTTGAAGGACAAAGGAAACGAGCAAATATTATAATCATGAAGTACTTTCTCATGTGTCCTACTGTATATTGTAATACCATCCAAGATGTCTGTTTTATTTTTTTTTTGTCTCATGCAGTCTTTTCCTAGAAATTTATAAGGCTTCTTTACAAAGATCTTTTTTTTGTAATATTCTGTAACTTGTAGTTTTTCTCTAGTTATTACAGGTAATTCTTTAAACATGTTTGAAGTAAATTAAAATGTCACCCGCTTAGGAAGCTTGTATTTGCCGAAATATATCCACCTTGCAATATAACAGCAATCTACATGCAAACATTATTCATTATGAAGCTGCCTTTCCCAGCTTGCATGTCATGGAATTTGATCCAACTCCATTTTTCTTTTCTCTTTTCCTCCTGCGATCAGCATCTTGATGAAGAGCAGCAGCATAGGCTTCATCTTTCCTTATTTGTAATTTCCTCTTTTTGGCGTCCTGACTTCTATCTGCAACCCCATCTCAGTAATGGCGTTATCACTGAGGAGTCCCACATCACAATCCCAGGGGTTGCCTATTGGTTCCATTTCTCTTTCAATCACTGGGATTACTTGCTTACTGATATCATCCAATGGCTCTGGTGGCAGACCCTCCAGTTTTGTTCTAAAGTGTAAAGCCGGAAAATTGTTCTTTACACTGCAAAGGAATATAAAAATACACATATTACCATTAGAGGGGGTAATCTAATATTTTTTTTATATTTGATTCTCACTAAAAGTGCATATCAAAATTAGTCACAATATTCAGCAGCACCATATCATACAAGAAATTACTTCAGTGTTTATTTATATCTAAAATAAACTATATTCAAAACTGAAAAGAATATGGTTGACGTACGATTTACGAACATTTTCCCAAAGTTCGCGCAACTGTCTGTTGTGGTTTCTTCCCAGCCAGTTTTTAGCAATTATTTTCCTAGTCATCTCCTGCCACAATTTTCCTAAATCCCGCTGTCTTGTCATTTACAATATCTATGAACTCTTAACTTACGTCAACCAAATATTCTTTATGATACTCTCCGATTGGTGATGACCGCTTCGACATGGCTGACACTGCTATGATATTGTAAACTAATGTCGAATTTTCACGCCAATTTCACCTGCAACTGCGCCCAATCCGATGATTCTGGACCTGCTTTAGCGGCTGTCGTGACGCTCGGGCGCCAACACGGACGATCGCCAAGGCGGTGCACCCGAGTCTTAGAGTAAGTAATCATAATACTCTTAAACGACGACTGTTGCACGGTCAACAACGTTCGACGACTAGGCTTGAAGGCGTTTAAAAGTACGGCCCTCAGTAACCCAGATTTACCTCACCTTTTCTAATATAATGTACAGGAATCTGCTTATTACGTATGGGTAATATTACTCATTGCAAAAAATTACTTCTTGGAAAAAAAGCACCAAATTACTCGTCTTAATTTATTAAATGCATGTGTATCTGTTTTTTCTTTTACTGTACATATTACGACACTAGCTTTGGTCACTAATCTGAATGGGAATACCAGGCGGGCATGGAAAACTAAGAAAAATGTGTAAACTCGCTCCAAAAATCATGCACGCTATAGTTGGGGGAAACAGCATAAATGTCAGAGGGCCACGCCTGACATTTAACCAACTACCAGCAAACACAAGGGACACAGGGAAGACCTCTAGACAGTTGCCACCAATGTAAGCTTCACAAATGTGGGGCTATTTTTTTGCACCATTGTATTTGTGGAAAATTGGCTTACCCTACTGAATAAAAAGAATGGTGGCATCATCTACTATTCCTACAAATTCCAATGCATGTTCCCCCACATAATGAGGCTCATTGCAAAACTGATTTGTAGATTATTGACTTATCCAAATAAATATAGCATTTATCGAACCCTAATTTTTTTTTTTTTTTTTTTTTTTGTCTTCAAAGAAATCTGAAAAAGTCTAGCAGTAGTCGCTTGAGGCGCCTCTTCCATTTGTCCATTTTTTCATTACAGTGGTTTCCGGCTACGCTTGCTTCATATGAAGAATAAGTGGATGCATTATCCTTTACTTTATTCGTTATTCTTTGAATGTCAGTAAAAGTAACGTTGTTAGGTTTAGCAGGGCTGAGGGACAGTATAGTTTGGGAGTGAGTATGAATGGAGAAAAACTGGAGGAAGTGAAGTGTTTTAGATATCTGAGAGTGGATATGGAAGCCAACAGAACCATGGAAGCGAAAGCGAGTCACAGAGTGGGGGAGGGCCGAAGGTTCTGGGAACGATGAAGAATGTGTGGAAAGAGAGAACATTATCGCGAAGAGCAAAGATGGGTATGTTTTGTAGGAATAGTAATTCCAACAACATCATATGGTAACGAGCCATGGGCTATAGATAGGGTTGTGCAAAGGAGAATGGATTTGTTGGAAATGAAATGTTTAAGGACATTATGTGGCGTGAGGTAGTTTGCTCGAGTAAGTAATGAAAGGGTAAGAGAGATGTGTGGTAATAAAAAGTGTGGCTGAGAAAACTGAAAAGGGTGTGCTGAAATGGACATATGGATAGAATTTTTTAGGAAAGAGTGACAAAAAGGATATAAGTGTCACAAGTGGACGGAACAATGAGTCTCAATGGGGAGACCAAATTGGAGGTGGAAGGATGGAGTGAAAAAGATTTTGGGCGATCGGGGCCTGTACATGCAGGAAGGTGAAAGGCGTGCACGGGACAGAGTGAATTGGAGTGATGTGGTATACTGGGGTCAACGTGATTTCAATGGACTAAATCAGGGCATGTGAAACGTCCGTGAAAATATGGAAAGGACTGTGCGGCCTGGATGTGGATAAGGAGCTGTGGTTTCGGTACATTACACATGACAACAAGAGAATGGATGTGAACGGACGTGGCCTTTCTTCGTCTGTTCCTGGCGCTACCTCGCTTACGCGGGAAATGGCGACCAAGTATGTGTAGGGGGGAAAAACATCTTTACTATATTTACAATTAGTGTTCTCTTACTTAGTTATATAGTAAGATTTTATTGTACTTTATAATTTCCAACATCACTACACTAAAACAAACTGTAAAGATCTCTGCAGGAACAAGCGTACCTGTGTCTGCCCCCAAACACCGCCTCCGGTAATTTCACGCTAAGAGCCCGAGGAAAGATGGCTCCTCAGGGGGCCAAGCTTCTCTTACAAACGCTCCAGTTATCTCCAACTGATACTGATAGAGCTTTTGGGGTGAGTTTTAGCATTATACATGAGCCGGAAACCGATGTTGTCAATGACCAGCGTGGTAAATCATCGTGATTTTCACAATAGGGTCCGGAGAGCGCGCGCAACGGTTGGGTTAAGCTTGGATTATTATAGCATGAGTCCTACAGTGTCAAACAGCATAGCAGACCACGCTGTTCGAGTATAACGCAATCAACGAAATTAATGCAAGGCATATGTAAAATCAGCTATGACAAAGAGAAAAATATTACTAGTTTATGAAAACTGTAAACCATTTTCCATCCAAGAACTCAAACCACTCACAAACCAAATCTTCCACTTTTCCCTAAGTCTACGACCAGTTAACCACTGAATAAAGCTATAGTTGCTTAATGCAAATCCTGAAAGTAAAAATTGACACATTCTTTAGCCAAAGAGGCACCCGTGGGTCAAAAATTGTGCTAACAGGTACATTTTCCTTCGTTATTACTGAATTACTGAATCTATTGACTTTTCCTACATAGGGACGGTTGCAGATATCAAGCTTTCTTCAAATATCACTACGAAGAGCGAAAACATCAACTCTAATTGAACTATAGCCCACCTGGGACGCGGGGGAGCTTATTATACCCGTCGCCATCTTGAAGTGTTGGTAGCGTTCTGCTAAAAGTCACACCAATCAACACCACCCAACCACCCAGCTGATGGCTCCACCCTTTAGCCCCACACACCTTAACCTATTTCACCGTAAACTACAAGTAACAGAAGGCAAAGAGATAATGTCGAAAACAGTCGAAAACAAACTCGTCGGCAAAATAACGTATGATCCACCAGTTCCGAATGATAAAGACAAATCATCACGAAAACTTTAACACATAAAAAGCACTACTTATACATTCTGGAGTCCTTTTTAAACGTCATCCCACCTACATCCAGGACAATTTTTCCCCAGCAGAACCAACAATAAACATGCGCAGTGGCTCTAAAGCTTGTCTGCAGTTCTCGGCGCTTAGGTTTCCAGAACCGGTCGCTTACCGAAGGGTTATATTACATGTGGACACGTTGAGAGGCTTGAGCCAGCCAGGAATGTTCAGATACCACACTGACAGGCGGAACCTGACACGTTCTAAAGAGAGGCAGGTGAAATGCATCACAACACGTGGAAACATACACACAGTCACTCGGCTTAAGGCACCACAGTATAACACAAAGGTTGCACGACATTACAGAATGTCCAAGGGAATGTACAAATCTTGTTACGTACCGTGCAATAAGTAATTACACACACATATTTCCAGCAGATGCACAAGCAATGCAAACCACACAAGCAAAGACACAAAAACATACTCATATCCGCACATATGTACATATCCTCTCCACACAAAGACTACATACCCCTACATTCATTCACAAGTGCATATGTATAAAATTCCATAAAAATACTTGTATTTCCTGAAGGTCGAGACAAAGTGCGCAACAATCAGACAACCACGGAGTTACGAGACAGTAGTTTCTCATGAAAGAACTTAAAAAACAGACAAGCAAAAATAATAATAAGTAGTAGGAAACCTGTGCGTCCTGCCACACTCATTAAGGCCGGGTTGCAGTCCCGCACAGGGCGGCTGGCTCACAGCCAACCCGGTTGTTCATTTTCTTCTGTGGTGTTAGTAAGTATATGGGTAGTTGGCGTAAGCTAGGGTGTGAGACAAGAATGTAAAACTCTCATTACAATACACGCAGGCAACAATAATCATACATTATGTTCCCATTTGTGTATGTCAATAGGCGAGATATATAGGGTATTAAAAACTGTGATAACCATCATATCCTCTCCTAACAAGTACTGAGAAAGAAAAAATGTAAGGATGATATTACTCAACCCAACCACTTGCTGTGTCATGAAGACGAGGCAGAGTGGAATCACATTGTATCATGGTCCTCTTCCAATGACAGTGTCACAGAAGACAAGGAAGTACACTGTTCTGGACGATCGTCAAACGGTTAGTACCTACGTACATCGATAAGGATGCTCAACACAGTCATGCACTCAAGGGGGTATCTAATTTCCCTAAAGGATCAACAGCGAGTAGGGGCAAAAAAAAAAAAAAAAATTGGGGAGGGGGCGGGGGGGGGTTGTCAAATGCACCCCCTAATGTCAAAAATACGTCTCTCATTGGCCAATTTCTAGATCTGACCTTGTGTATTGAGTGACTTTTGAAACACATTTATTTGGGGGTGGGGAAAGAGAGAGAGATCTCCTCAAACTTCATTGCTATTTCTTGCATCTGAGAGGCAGCACCAGGAACTGGCAAAAAGGGGCTGCATCTACTCACGTCCTTTCTCTAGCTGTCATGTGTAATGCACTGAAACCACAGCTCCGTTTCTACAACCAGGCCCAACAGACCTCATGATGTTTTACCCCTGGTTTAGTCCAGTGACAACACATCGACCCCTGTATGCCACACTGTTCCAACTCACGCTATCCTGTTCAAACTTTTCACCCTCTTGCATGTTCAGGCCCTGATCGCTCAAAATCTTTTTAACTCCATCCATCCATTTCCAATCTAGTCTCCCCGTTCTCCTTGTTCCCTCCACTTCTGACACATATACCTTCTTTGTCTATCTTTCCTCCTTAATTCTCTATATATGTCCAAATAATTTCACCACACCCTCTTCAGCTCTCTCAGCCACACTTTTTATTACCACACCTCTCTCTTACCCATTCATTACTTACATTACATTACCCTATCATACCACATACTGTCCTAGAAATACACTTCATTTCCAAAATATCTATCCTCCTCCAAACAGCCTTATCTATAGCCATGCTTCATATCTATATAATATTGATGGGACTACTATACCTTCAAAAATACACATTTCTGCCCTCACAAACAATGATCGTTCTTTCCAACATTATGCAGAGCTCCCAGAAACTTCGCCCCCCATCACCCACCCTGTGACACACTTCCACTTCCATGGTTCCATTAGCTGCCATGTCCACTCCTATTACCTAAAACAATTCACTTACTTCAATTTTGCACCATTCAAACACATCCCAACTAACCTGTCCTTCAAGTCTTCTACACCTAATAACCCTGCTTTTATTCACATGAACTCTCAACTTCCTCCTTTCCCACATCCTTCCAAACTGTCACCAACTTCTGAACTTTCACACTCGAATCTGGCACCAGTTCTGATCATCAGCAAACATTAACTGACTCACTTCTCAGGCCCTCTCATCCCCTAAACACTGCATACTTGCCCCTCCCTCCAAGACTCTCGCATTCATTTCCCTCACCACCACATCCATAAGCAAATTAAATAACCATAGTGACATTACACACTCCTACCACAGGACAACCTTCAACTGGAAACCATTCACTCTCCTCTCTTCCTACTCATACACATGCGTTACACCTTTGATAAAAAAAATTTCACTGCCTCTAACAGCTTTCCTCCCACTTTATATATTCTTCAGACCTTCCACAATGCAACACTACCAACCTTATCATATGCTTTCTCCAGATCCATGAATACAACATAAAAATCCATCTGTTTCTTTAAATATTTTTCACACACATTCTTCAAAGCAAACACCTGAGCCACACATTCTCTACCACTTCTGAAACCACACTGCTCCTCCCCAGTCTGGTGTCTTGTACATGCTGTCACTCTCTCAGTCACTAGCATCCCAAACAACTTACCAGGTACACTCAACAAACTTATACCTCAGGAGTCTGAACACTAATCTTCATCCCCCTTGTCTTTATACAATGGCACCATACATGCATTCCACCAATCCTCAGGCAACTCGTCATGATCCATACATATAATGAATATCTTAACTAACCAGTCAATAACAGTCAGTCATCATCTTTCTTCAAAATTCAACAGTAATACCATCTACTCCAGCCCCTTGCTACATTTCATCCTATAAAAGGCTTTTACCACCTCTTCTCTCTTCACCAAACCACTCTCAAAGACTCTCTCACTTCATATACCATACCGTCCCAATTACCCTACATCTGCCACCCTATCATCGAACACATTCAGAAGTCTCAATACATTCACTCTATCTCCTCCTCACTTCGTCACTACCTGTTACCACTTCCTCTTTTGCCCCCCTCACCGATATTCCTATTTGTTCTTTTGTTCTTCGCACAGTATAAGCCTCCTTCCATAACATCTTATTCTCCCTAAAGTTTACTGATACTCACTCATCCCAACTCTCATTTGCCCTCTTTTTCAACCCCTGCACCTTCCTCTTGACCCTCTGCCGCTTTGTCTTATACATCCGCAAATCATTTGCACTCCTTCCCTGTAAATACCACCCAAAAGCCTTCCTTTAATCTTTCACTAAGAACTTCTTCATCTAACAACTCACTACTCTTTCTAATCTGCCTACCTCCCACTTCTAATATGCCATATGCAAGCACATTTACTCTCACATTTTGCCATATTACACTCAATCTCTCCTGGTACTTCTTCACACAAGTCTGCATTCTTAGTTCACTTACTGTCATCACTCTTCTCAGATATTGCTTCCACTTTTCCTAAAACCTCTACATATCTTCATCCTTGCCTCCACAAGACAGTGATCAGACATCCCACTTGCTGCCCTTCTCAGCACATTTACATTCAAAGGTCACTCTTTTACATGCCTATCAATTAAGATGTACTCCAATAAGGCCTGCTAATCTTTTTTCCAACGCACATAAGTATACTTGTGTAGGTTCCTCTTTTACAAGCAGGTATTCCTAATCACCAGTCCTTTTTCAGCACACAACTGTACAAGCTGTTCACCATTTCCATTAATAATACTGAATACCCTATGACGACCAAGCATACACTCAACTGCCACATCACTCAACTTCGCTTTCAAATTACACATCAAAAATATCTAGTCATTTGTATCAAAACTGCTGACACACTCACTCAGCTGCTCCAAAAACACTTGCCTCACAGGTGTATACGCACTAATATTCACCCATCTCTTGCAATTCACTTTCATTTTTACCCACATCAGTCTAGAATTCACATCCTTACACTCTTTCACACACTTCCACAACTTTAACTTCAGGAGTAGTGCTACTCCTTCCTTAGCTCTTGTCCTCTCACCAGCCCCTGACTTTACTCCTAGGGCTTGGTCGATAAAATGGGTACCTGGCTCAGGCTAG
>JAYMFT010416705.1:0-32960 GCA_038088735.1 Panulirus argus | reverse complement strand
AAGATCTTTCTTCTCATGACCAGGTGCATAAGCACTAATGATCATCCATCTCTCACCATCCACTTTCAGTTTTACCCGCATCAAACTAGAATTTACTTCCTTACATTCCATCACACACTCTCACAATTCCTGCTTCAGGAGTAATGCCACTCCTTCCTTAGCTCTTGTCCTCTCGCCAACCCCTGACTTCACTCCAAGACATTTCCAAACCATTCTTCCCCTTTTCCCATGAGCTTTGTTTTACTCAGAGCCAGAACATCCAGGTTACTTTCCTCAAACATACTACCTATCTCTCCTTTCTTCTCATCTTGGTTATATCCACACACATTCATACACCCCAGTCGGAGCCTTCGAGGAGGATGAGCACTCTCTGCCTGGCTTCTTCTGCTCCCCTTTTAGAAATTGGGATACAAGAAGGGGAGGATTTCCAGCCCCCCGCTCCCGTCCATTTTATTTGCCTTCTATGACATGCGGTGGGATACGTGGGAAGTATTCATCTCCTATCCCCAGGGATATATATATATATATTTCATTATATATTTCTTTATTATACTTGATCGCTGTTTCCCGCATCAGCGAGGTAGTGCCAGGTAACTGTTTTATTGTTGTGGTAAAGTAAGTTCTTATTCACTGTCATATCGCAATGGATGCCCTGTAAACCTGGCGGAGCCGGCTGTGGCAGTGGCCTTGGCTTGCCTGGAAAGATACTAATCTGTGAGCCTCATCATACATATGATTGCAGATCCACTGTGCAATCTTAAATGTTATATGTTTTAGAAAAATAAGGTATGGAAAAAACAGAATGCAGTCTGTGGCTTAAGGGTTAAAGAATCTGATATCTTGAATGTAACTGAAGCTGTATGTTCAGAGTATCACAAAAAGAATAAGGCTTGTAGCACTCTTATCTTGGATGTAACAGAAGCTGTATATTCAAAGTATCACAATAAGAATAAGGCTTGTAGCACTATTATCTTTTGATAAGGGTGCCCTGAGGAAACCAGTTGCTTCCCCGCTGCAGCCTAATTGGGATTTTGCAAAATTTATAGACCTCTTACAGTCTAATAGTTTTTCTGGCAGTTTAGGTCTTCAGTTAAACTGCTTTTCCTTGAAATCATAGGCTATTGGAGGAAAGTTAGTAAATTACATGCAATGGCCAGACACAGAATCTTCTTGTCTATGATGGCAATCTCTTATGGATTAAGATAAATGGCAACAGTAGATATGTAGCTAAGAATGAAACTGTTAGGTTTACAAGTAGCTCATTTGTCATTCATTTGTGGGAGACTTCATGCCACATGCCCAGTTGTTTTTTAAGAGACATTTTGGACTTCTTCAAAAATTATTTAGGGGACCATTTTGGACTTTTTGAAAAATTATTTAGGGGACAGTTCACTTGTGCACCCAGGAATGTTGAAACCCCTTTTGGTGAGTAATGCATCATTGAGGATTAAAAAACTCATTTTGCTGGCTCAACCTAGGCTTTATGATGGGGTACATGATGTGATCAAAGGCGCACCCTACCTTAGCTTTCCTTGGAGGAAATCAAGAAAGGAGTCTTTGTACCTTTTCATCCACCTTCATCACATATTACATTAATTTACATTCAGATCTACATGTAGCTGTGGGGATTCCTCCTTTAGGAGTGTCACAATTATGTGTGTCCAATCATGTCTGAAGGTAATATTTTTTTACTTTTTTTTGTTGGGTTAGTCCAATCTGAAAGATTTTCTTAAAACTTTTCTCCTTCAAATGGGAATACAGACACATGGGAGAGAGGTGAATAATATGAAAATTAAAAGAACTTTTTTCTCTGAAGGTGTTCCTTAAGTATTTTTTCCCCTGTCCTGCCTCCCCCACTATTTTTTTTCTTAGAATAATCTCTTCTCTGTACCTTCTGTGACTGCATTTGGTTGAACCATGATCTGTCGCTCCAACATCATGAAAGTGAGCTGCTTGATGTTGTCATCCCAGTGTTGGTTGCTCATTACCCACAGATAGGCCCAAGATGAGTGAACCATTGCAATCATGATTGGGTAGTTAGCAAAAATATGAGTACAAGCTAGGACTTCTGCTCTGGAAATACTGGATTTTGAGGTCCTCACCCAAATATTCCAAGTAAATATGTCTTGTGCTTGTGGGACATTGCTTTGGAGAAAAATGGTCTTTCAGTTTTCAAAACCTAAAATTCTGTCCTGAGATGGTACTTCAGCTATATAAAAACTGTACTTTTCTTGTTTAGAGTACTACCATCACATTTGGGATGGTTTTAACACACTGTACTTATTCAGCAGAGTAGATAAATAAGCATTCCTACTTATCAACTCTCATACTGATTTCAAAACTTAACCCACTTTTTTTCATGCAATACTGTTGGTCCTCTTTCTTTTCTTTATAGTTATTACTTCAGTTTTTACCTTAAGGAATTGGATGTTTTCTTTCCTCTACCATTAGCTAGGCCACTTTGTATTTGGCAAGCTACTGTGTTGCATAACTCAGACTTCATGACTTCCTTTTAAAGTTGCTACTTTTTCCACCACAGTTTCATCTGTTTCCCCTTATTTCTGTATTCTCATATATCTAGATTCCTCATGTACAGTATAGGATATGGACAGGTAAACACCTAGTTTTTTCAACACATTCTTACTTCTTAGTGAAAGCAAATGACATCTGTTTTGCTTTAACCAAAATATTGAGAAAATGTTTTTAGCAATGTGGTAAGGTTTTCTTTGCATAAAGATTTGGAAATTTTCTGTAATGAAAATGGAAAGGCATATGTCAGAGATAGGTATACATAGTATACAGTATTTACTAGATAACTCCTTTTCTAGCCATGATGCCGCCCTTGGGATCAATGCAGCATGGCCCTCAGGCCCCCAAAGCAAGAGCTGGGATGGAAATGCCTGCCAACATCCAACCCAAGGCACCTAACATGCGTCTACCAATCTTGCCTTCCAATCCTACACAAATTCGCCCAGGTTCATCAGTGTCAACACAAACAGCTGGCCAGCAACTTGCCCCCGGACCAATGACAGCACCCAGAGCACAGGTAAACTTATGAGTTCAATTTCATAACTGAAAGTTCATAGTATTTATGAAGTTGAAATATTTTTACACTTCTCTGTGAACTGATTGTGAAGGCCTTTACTAAATTCCATTTTAATGATAGTATTTAGATTGGGACCTCATGATATTCTCTCTCTGTCTCTGTCTCTCTCTTATTTTTTAAAAGCATTTAAAAGAATGAAGTGTTAGCAGAGAAAGTGGTAAGACAAGACGTCAAAATTACACCACAAGGAAAGGTAGTAGCCTTAGTTCATTGTAATCATGATAGCAGACTTAGACAGGGATATGAGGGAGAGCATAGTCAGCTGTTATCTAGATGATAAGAAAGTGTGTAAAACAATGGGTAATGAAGAAAACCAACATGGACCTGGAAACAGTATTATTTATAAATGAGTAAAAAAAATTCATTGGAATTCAATGAGGAGAGATTCAAACAAGTATCAAGGAATGTTTAATGATTTATTCATCCCGTCCTACAGAGGCCCTACAGGGAAAGAACAAAAAAGCATAGAAAATGTCAAAGACAATAAATGCAGACTTAAATTTCAAGGAGCACAGTGATAAGATAGTGCTTTCCAGACAGATAATGGGTGTTATGATAATGAAAACTTTTATAAGAAACAGAGAACCTTATCAAAATGTTCAGTGCATTTATGAAGTAAAATAGAATCCTGTTATATTTTCTGGTCACCAGTCAAACAGATAGAAATAGAAATGTGTGAAAGAATAAAGAAACACTTCACAAGGAAGATTAATGGTCAGGAATGTAAGAACTTACCACAAGAGGCTAAAAGAACTTGATCTTTACAGGATATGATACTATATGCATTACAGTAGATAGAGGGCTTAAAGAATAACATTTTAAATCTGAAATCATCTTTGTAATGAAGTTTCAGAAAGATCAGATCAGACTGAAAGGATATCAGATGCATATATTTGATTGTCCTGGGAGAAAGCTTGAAATACATTTAATGCAATACCAGGAGAAATAAGAAATGTGTATGGAGTGACTACACAAACATTCAAAAGACTAAATTTATGGCAGAAGTCATTCCTTGATGAACATAGATTTTATAGTTATGTAAAAGGAGTAGTGGCAGCAGCCCAGACAAGCAGTATAATTCATCAAGCAATATATGAAGTGAATGCTACATACTAGGCCAATCATACTGGCAAAATGTTGTCGTAGGTGCTTGTGGATAGGTATTTTCTCTCTCTCTCTCTATCTCTCATTGCCATCAATTACCATTGATAAATGCTTCTTCGTTAAGTGTCCCTTCACTGTAATTACATTTATTAACCTTTCAGTGTACATTTGTGTAATTTTGTTCTTATCACAATGGCACCAGCTACCCATGTACATCCTGTGGTCAAGATTTTATTAAGGATTTTATGACAACGGGACCAGAAGGAGCATGCATATATTGTTTGTTCTGTGTAACCTGTAGTAATTTGGAAGTTTAAACAAAGTGATTTAAGCTTTAGCTGCAGAAAATATAGTACAAATGGAAGAGATACAGAGTTTGAAAATGGTGCTCCATGACCTTACCCTCACTATCTTCCCCAAGTGCTTATCCCACCACCACCACCACCACCACCACCACCACCATCCTGGTCCATCCCTCCTTTGCTTACTTCCTCCCCATGCAACATTCTCTTCCATATCCGTTTAGTGCCCACTACCTGCCCCAACCCACCTTTGGTGGTACCCTTTCCCATACTCTGTACCCCCATGGCCCCTTCTAAACCTTATCATGTTCCCCTACCCCCCTACCCCATTCTGCTACCTCCTTTCACCCCCATCTAAACTCCTCTCACCATCACCTGAACTCCCAGTCCCGTCCTTCCACTATGGCACTCCCTCGCCCAAATTCCATTACCTCTAAGTTTACGTCCATCCAGCCGTTCCCCTCCTCCTTCCTGATGGGATGACTTTCCCCCTCCTAGCCCCATCAGCCATACCCACGAGCAATCGATTTGCAGTACTCGGCGACCTGCAGGAAATGAGCGAAGAGGACTGTTCCGTGATTATAGGCGACTTGGCTGTAATCTGGGTAAACACTTGGTTGGGAATTCGAGTGTTAAGAGATGGTCCACGTCTACCCCAGTGCCAAAATTTTTCCACATTAAACAAGAGATTAAATACATTAAATACCAACTAAAATGTTGTGTTTAGTGGTGAATGTTGGCAGCAACAGTGTTTACCATAAGAATTCAAATTCAGAAGTTATCACTGAAGAGTACAATGAGCTGATTGGCACCCTGAAAGATAGATCAGATAACATTATTATAGTTGATGCTTTCTCACAACTTAATGTAGGTAACTATGCCCTAAGTAGAGTGCTAGGTGTAAATGAGAGACTGAAAAGATTATGCATGGATGCTAAAATGGGCTTTTTAGATCCTTGGCTCGAATTTATAAAAGACAAGGAACTGTACAACAGAGATGGCATTCACCCTAATAATAAAGGGGCAGAACTATTAGCTGTGCGAATCAAAGATCAGATTGCTTTACAACTACAGGGGAAAATTTTTTATTGAAACCCAATAGAGATCAATGTGTTGACCACATCAGATGAATGGTTGAGGTCGTCAGGTTATATTGTATATCAGACGAGGGAGGTCAGATCGAATCTCTTCCCCACCCCATTAGGCAATGATGTCAGGGATGCAGGTCAGGGGGCTCATCACACCTAGGTCTGAAAGTAGATGATCACCATATCATACCACCAGTCTCCTACAGAAATCACTTAAAGAAATTGAATGGACTTTACATGAATATAAGATCCATCCAAAATAAAATAGCTTGCATTCCATTGATTGGTGAATAGTGAACATATTGATATCATTGTTTTAACAGAAACATTTTTGAACATGAAAACAACAGTCTGATTAGTGAGTACAAGCTACCAGACTACAAATTATATGTGAGGGAGAGATGGTTGAGGAGGCGGAACTGCCCTCTATGTAAAATCTTACCTAAACCCCATTGAAATTTAGACAACGACATCTGCTGCTGTTGCACACTTGTGTATTCAGATTAGCATAGAATTTTTCAAATTTTACATAAAAGTCATCTGTAGACACCCTAGTCAGCTGGCTGGTATTGACACTGTCATGTACAAGAATGTACAACAAGCAATACAGGATAAAGATTCAATCATTCTTAGGGATTTTAATTGTCCAAGACTCAACTGGCAAACTATCTCAGGTGTAGAAAGTGAATCTGCTAGACCTATCAACTTTGTTGAAGAGGAATTATGAGCCAATTTTAAGTGTCATTTAATGCACCATCAAGTCACATTCATTCCCATGCACAACAGAAACAATAAAACAAGAAGAAGCTTGAATGGCACTCCCAGGATATTGCAAGAGCTATGTGATGCAGAAATAAACTCTATAAGCTTAAGAAATCAGACAATGACCCAAATATTGCAACATAATGTAATGCAATCACAAGGCAAGTAAAAGTCCTCATCAAAGAAGCTGAGAGAAAATACGAAATGAATATCACAAGAGATAGTAATAAAGATCCTAAACGATTTTATTGATACATCAGTAATAAGAAACATATAAGGAGTGGAGTGAGACCCATAGTAAATGAGGATGGGGAACCCATTGTGGATGATGAAAGCATAAGTACAACCCTGAACAAGTTCTTTAGTTCTTTTATTTATGCTAGAAAGCAAGGACACGAATTTTGAGACTGATAAAGAGTGCTTACAGGATGCAGGAATTTAATGTCACAATTAGAGAAGTACTAACACAGATAGATAAGTTGAAGTCTAATTGAAGCCTAGGCTTGATTGTTTCTATCCACAAGTAATTAAATACGTCAAGTAAGAAACTGCTGGACCGTTAACCCTTATTTTCAATAAATCTCTCTAGGATGGAATATTTCCACAGGACTGGAGACTGGTAGATGTCACTCCTATATACAAAAGAGGAAGTTGCAAATTGCCTTGTAATCACTGTCCTATTAGCCTCTCATGAATTATATGTAAACTTCTTGAGTCGATTATTAAGAGATAAAATTGCAGCTTATTCGGAACAACACAGCCTGATCAATAATACACAGCATGATTTTAGAAGGCGCAGATCATGTCTTACATATCACCTTGATTTTATCATAAATTATTCAGTACCCACGACAATACAAAAGCAATAGATATAATATTTCTGGACTTCCAGAAAGCATTTGACAGAGTCCCTTACATTAGATTGATGCACAAAGTCCCAGCCTTAGGGATTACTGGTTGCTTGAGAAATTGGATTGAAGTCTGGTCATGTGATAGGAAGCAAAGAGTTGTAATGAATGGGGAATCATCACCGTGGTCACCCGTTACTAGTGGAATCCCTTAGGAATCTGTACTTGGGCCTATACTTTTCATTTATGTTAACAATATTGATGTAGGGCTAAATAAACTAGTGTCCAACTTTGCAAGTGACTCAAAGATCAGCAGTGCCATATTAAATGAAGAAGATAGGCTAATATTACAAGAGGATATATTTAAAATTGCTGAATGGTGTAGTAAATGTTAAATGCCCTTTAATGTCAATAAATGTCAGCTGTTACAAGTAGGAAAACTAAACAAAAAATTTGATTATGAAATGATGAGCCTCAAGATAAAGGACACTTCAAGTGTTGGAGATCTAGGGTTCATTGTCTCCAGTAACTTCAGATTCTCCCAGCATTGCAATAAAGATGTCAAGAGAGCAAATAGGATGTTAGGATTTATTAACAGAAACTTTGCGTACAAAAGCAAGGATGTGATATTGCCACTGTACCTAAGTCTCGTTAGACCACACCTCAAATATGCAATGCAGTTTTGGAAGCAGTGCAGCATAGAGTACCTAAATTGATTTCTTCATTGCATAACAAACCATATGAGGAGAGACTGTGAGAATTGAAATTGTTCTCCCAAAGCAAGAGGTGCCTCTGGGGCAAATTCAAAAAATTTTTCAAAATACTCAAAGGATTTAAAAATGTCATTATTGAGAATTTCTTTAAAGTAGCACCAACATTACCAATGAGAGGAAATGGATTAAAACTCATAGATCACCGAGTTAATCTGAACTGTATGATATATTTCTTTACCAATGACATTATTGATGTGTGGATTAAGCACCCAGAAAATGTCATTCATACCAACACTTTTAATATTTTCAAATTTAGGCATGCTCATCATTTGTCACTCTCCAGTATTGAATACTTTATTTAATCAATCATTATAACACTGGTATATTGTGCTAACTTCTCAACCACTGATCTCTCCCTGGCCATGCTGCGTTAAACATACCAACATTAAGTAACCCTTGTCACCTGCTTTGAGAGAGTAAGAATTATTGTATCATTCTTCAACATCAGGAATAATATTGGCATGGTATGTCAAGAGGCTGGAGCTCATGTTTATCCTTAGTAGTGTCCTTATAACAAAAAGCGAAGGGATGCATGTTCTTGATGGGATGCATGACATATTCATGTTCATGCTACCTTATGACTTTCCCATAAAAAGCAAAGGCTCTCTCCCCAGGGGACAGGTTAGTTTGGATGTGGGTTTGAATAGAGAAAATTTGGAGATATTGAAATGTTTTAGAGACTTGAGAGTCAACTTGGCAGCAAATGGAACTGTGGTAGCAGAAGAAAGTCACTGGGTGGGAAGGGGGCAAAAGCTCTGGAAGCATTAACTAATGTATGGAAATAGAAGTTGTTATTTGGGATGGTGAAAATTGATATGTTTGAAGGTATAGTAGTCCCAACAATGTCGTATGGATGCAAGGCATGGATTGTAGATGAGGATGTGCAAAGCAGGGTGGATGTGTTGGAAATGAAATGCTTAAGGACAGTATGTGATGTGTGATAGTTTGATTAAGTAAGTAATAAAATGGTAAGAGAAAGGTGTTGTTATAGGATTTATGGTTGAGAAAGCTAACGAGGGTGTGTTGAAATGGTTGGGAGAGGATGAGTGAGGAGAGTTTGACAGAGAGGATATATGTCTCAGAAGTGGAGAGAACAAGATGGGGGAGACCAAATTGGAGATGGAAGAATGGAGAGGAAAAGTTTTTGAGTGATTGAGGTTTAAACATGCAGGAGGGTGAAAGGCATGCAGGGGAAAGAATGAACTGGAGCAATGTAATATACAGGGGTCAACTTGCTGTGCATTGCACATGACAGCTAGAGAATGGATCTGAGCAAATGTGAGGGAAAGGGAGACCAGGTATTGAAAAAAACATGAATGATTATGAACTTTTTCTTTGCGGTTTCTTTCCACATTCACCTAAACACAGTACATACTGTATGGCTTTATTTAAGCTAAGACATTACTGCCAAAGTGTTTGGTCATCTAATGGTATGCTGCACTCATCATAATGGACTAATGTATTGTTTAAGATTAATGAGTTGTGTGAGGCATTGCAATAATCAAGTCATTGGGGTAAGTAATTGAATACTTTGTTTTGGAAGATTATTAAGGTGAGACTGAAGGTTCATTTTTATGGAAAAGATTTTTATAATTCTCTAGCCGTTTATATCAAATCTGTAAGGAAAGAGATTCTCAAATGTAATATGAGTTAAATTACCCAGAACATGATTATTGTGCTTCAGTAAGAAAGTGTAACCTGGCCTTTTATGCTCCTTATCGACAGAGAGAGCACAGAACATTTGCAAGGGACAAAACTGTCTTAGCAAATTGACAGAGATGTGTCTTGTATTGACAATGATGATTATTATGCTGATATTTCTAACCGGTGAAATCCTATCAGAATCCAGATTTATGGTAGTATCATAGTTGAGAGCAGTTTAGATATAGATGGAGAAGGAGAATGGAAAAGACTTGAAAGAAGTAGAGAAATTGAAAGTTGAGTCTTCAGCATATTAGTGAAATTAGATTAGTTGTTAAGGAAGAACGGCATTAATGAAAATGAGGAAGAGGATTAGAGGACAGAAGCCCCAAGGAATATCACTGTCAACTGTGAGAGAAGAAGTGGTTGATGTATTTTCAGTGATAGAAGTGAATCAGTCAGAGAGTAAGGTGAATAAAGAAGATAGATAGTTATGGAACACACTGCAAAATAATACCATAACACTGTTGAAAATTATGAGTGTCATAAGTATAAAATTATGAGTGTCATAAGTATAGATATGGCTGTAGTTGTCTTATGAATAAATTAGTATTGAAAAATTGTTGATATGGGTTAATTTGCTCAGAATCTGAGGATAATGACATTCTTTTGGGGGTGGGGAAATTATGTTGAAACAATGAAAACATTACTTTCAGAAATCTGAGGGACAGGTAAGGCCTCTGAAAAGGTAATTCGGCAATTAGTCATGCTAGCTTAACACCATTTGAAACAAAGTAACCTCAGTCAACAAAGATAGGTTTCCAGTATCTTTTGATTATAATTTGAATAATTTTGTCCGTCAGAATAAGATGCGTGGCAAGAGTGGTGCCAACCGAACATCTCCAGCCATGAGCAATGCCCCTCAGATGACTGCTACACAAGTTTCTCATAATGCTGTTGCCAATGGTAATGCTGTGGCTGCTGCTGCTGTTGCTGCCAATGCTAGTACCCAGGTTATGCAACAAGCATCAGTGTCCCCGGTACCAATGTCTTCTTCACCTGCTGTTTCTGCCCCCAATAAGGTCATCTCCCAGTCTGCCCCAATGCAAGCCATTACTAGTATGGCCCAGGCTAAGTAAGTGTTTTAAGTGAAACTGCAGTGGTAGCAATTTTTTTTATAGACTGATAGTGTGCTTTAGGACACATTTTGTGCTGACCTTTTATTGATGACTATTGAATAACATCACATAGAAGTCAAACTTCCCTAGATAAATGTTTCCATCAAGCTGGAGTTTGTCAAAAACATTATGTTCTGGACCAGAGCATGTAGTACAAACAAGTGAAAAACAGAATTGTTGAATGAAACCTGTAGTTTGCTCCTCCCAACATGAATGTGAGTTTCCCTTATTATCGCTGATGTTTGGCTTATCCACCTTAGTAGCAATACCTTACAACAGGGAAAATGCATGATTTTTATCATCTTAGATTAAGGAAGAAAAGTATATTGTATTTTAATGTTTTTCTAAAATACAAGCACATGATTCATGGATTTTGTCCTGTGCATTGCAGTTGTGGGTTCTTTCAACCTGATTGACTTCAGAGTCATGCAACTTAGTTTAGGATAGTCTTAAGCATCTGTAGACTGTGGGATGTTTTGATTTTGGTATTGTGTGCATTTTTAACAGTAATCTGATTTTGATTTATAGACAAAGAGGAATCAGAGAAGCTTTTGTGATTATTATTATGCTGCACAACAGTTAGACTTGTGTGACACATAGCAAGATGTTCAAGTTGTTGATCAACTTGCTGCAATGAGTTAAGCATTACTTTAATTTTAATTAGAGCTAGATTGGAGTCTGCATTAAAGCCCTTCAAGGTGCAGTTTTACAGCATTTTTAGTAGACACAGGGTAGCAGGATAACAAGAGACCAGGGCATTCCCTGTCATCCTGTCAGCATGTAGAGTTGGAGATGGAGACCCTAGTTCTGCAAAGGTTATTCCAAAAACGTTGCATGCGTGACCCTGATCCACACATGTAAATGAGAAAGGATTGAATGTAATAGATACAAGGTGGGTGAGGAGAGCAAAGATTCTGGGAGTGCTGAAGAGTGTGTGGAAAGAGAAAACATTAACTGGGAGGGCAAAAATGGGTATATTTGAAGGAATAATAGTCCCAACAGTATTATATTGATGTGAGGCATAGGAGGGTAAAATGAAATGTTGGAGGACATGAGAAGTGGGGTGCTTTGATTAAATAAGTAATGAAAGGGTAAGAAAGTGTGGTTGAGAGAACTGAAGAGGCTATGCTGAAATGGTTTGGACATAGATGAGCAAGGAGAGGTTGACAAAGAGTATATATGCATCAGATGTGGAGGGAACAAGGAGATTGGAAAGACCAAATTGGAGATGGAAGGATGGGGTGAGCGATCAGGGCATGAACATATAGGAAAGTAAAAGGTGTACACGGGATAGAGTGAACTGGAATGATGTGGCATACTGATGTCAACGTACTGTCAGTGGACTGCACCAGGGCATGTGAAGTGTCTGGGGTAAACCATGGAAAGGTCTGTAGGACCTGGTTGTGGATAGGGAGCTGTGGTTCAGTGCATTATACTTGACACCTGGAGAATGGATGTAAGCGGATGTAGGCTTTCTTCATCTGTCCCTGATACTACCTCGCTAATGTAGGAAATGGTAATCAAGTATGTAAAGAAAAAATTATGCAGATTGATGAACATATGTAGTCATAAAGGTGACTTGATTCTAATTTAGATGATCTTGCAGCTTTGATTTATAACCCCTGAGGCTCGGAAATTTTTCAGGTTCAAAAGCTTTGTCTGTAATCATTTCTGAAGTAAAGTCATATAATATTGTACATAAAAGCACTTGTTTGGAGTTTTGTGCATATGATGACATAGTAACTGTGAGTTTTATGTACTGTTGTACTGTATATATCAGTACATAAAGGAAGATGTAAAGTAGTACATAACAATGTAGACCAGTTAGCTTAACATCACATATAATTATCAAAGTTCTAAGAAAGATTAATAACAAGATATTCTTATACATATGATAAATTCATAGATGAAAGCCAGCAACGATTTGTATCAAATACAAGTATGTAGACTGAACTGTTAGTTCGCTAAAGTGAAATATATGAATCTCTGTTACACTGAAAGAAAATGGACATTGTTTCTGTAGACACTGCTAAAGTGTTTGACAAATTAATTTTAGGAGTTTTATTAGAGAAAGTGACAATATCATTCATTTATATTTGTTTGCCATTTCATGCATAGTGAGGTAGTGCCAGGAACAGATGAAGAATAGCCTTATTTTCTCACAAGTACTCAATATCAATCATGTATAATGCATGAAAACTAGGGCCCTTTATCAACAACCAAGCCCCAAAGACCTTTTTGTGGTTTTACCACACTGCTTCATATGCCATGGTTCAGCCCAATAACAGCACATTGCACCCAGTGTACAACATTGTTCCATTATTCTATCCCATGCATGCCTTACACCCTAGTGCATGCTTAGACCCCAGTCACTCAAGACATCTTTCACTCCATCCTTACATCTCCAGCTTGGTCTCCCCCATCTCCTTATCCCTTCCACTTCTGACAGATATTCCCTCATATTCAGCCTTTCCTCATTCATCCTCTCCATCTGTCCAAACCATTTCAGCACACCCATTTCACTTCTCAACCAAGCTCTTACTACCATACTTCTATCCTTCCCTACCATTTTTCACTCAATCAACCCTCCTCACACCACATACTATTCTCAAGCATTTTTATTTCTAACACATCCACCCTCTTTTACACTTTTGATCTAGGGCCAGTGCATCCATACTACGCTGTTACCACCCTCACAGACAGTGACCTCTTTTTCACACATTCCTCAATGTGCCCAGGACGTTTTCTTTTTCCCCAAACCCACCCAGTAGTGTCCTGTAGCTCCCATGGTTCCATCCACTGCCATATCCACTCCCTGATATCTAAAACACTCCACTTCCTCCAGGTTCTCACCATTCAGATTCACATTCCAACCCACCTGTCTCTCTCTCCATGGCTAAACTTTATAAACTTACTTTTATTCACATAAACCGTGAACTCCCTCCTTTCACAGACTCCCCCAAACTCAGAAACTGGCTTTTGCAGCTTCACACTCAAGACTGCTACCAGATCCCTCTCATCAGCAAACAGCAACAGACCCCCCCCCCTCCCAAACTTCAACAGATTGCAGATCTGCCACTCTCTCCAGTACCCTTGTATTCACCTCCCTCACCACCCCATCCATAAACATGTTAAACAGCAATGATGACATCATACAACCTTTTTGTAGACCCACCTTCACTGGAACCCCATTCTCTTTTCCTCCTTCTTGCATAGACATCATACTGTCTTGATAAAAACTTGTCATTATTTTTGAAAGTTTTTCTCCCTCCCACACCATATATTTGTAATACCTTCCACAGAGCATCTCTACCAGCCTTGCTATACTCCTTCCTCATATCCATAAACACTGCATACATATCTTTTTCTATGCCTAAGTATCCCTCACACACATTTTTCGAAGTAAACACCTGATCCATGCATTCTCTACCCCTCTACCACTCCTGAAGCTACATTGTTCCTCCCTAGTCTGAAGCCCTGTGCATGCTACCACCCTCTTGGTTACCACTTTCTCTTATAGTTTACCTGGCACACTCAGCTTACTTTCACATCTATGATTTGAATATTCAGTTTTGTCTCCATTGCCTTTATACAGTATCATTATAAGGCATTCTGGCAATCCTCAAACATCTCACTTTGAGGCATACTTACTCTGAAAATCTTAACTAACCAATGGTGAGAAATTCAACTGCAGTTTCATCTACTTAAGCTTCTTTGCCACACTTTATTTCATACGTGGCATTGCACCACTTTTTCTCTTTTCTCCAAGCCACCTGCCATGATTCTTGCATCATATACCTCTACATCCCTAACACTCATACACACAAAAGTTATTCTGAGTACTAACTCCATCTTCTCTTCACCTCTCTTGGCCTTTTGCCATTTCCTCATCTGTTCCTTTCACTGATATTTGCAATTGTTTTCTTGTTTATTTTAAACTATTCATTTCAGTCCAAAACATTTTATTCTCCCATATGTTTGTTAATACTTGCTCACTCCAACTCTCATTTGACCACTTTTTCAGCCATGGCAACTTCCTCTTTAACACTTGTTGCTTTCTCTTGTACATCTTCCAGTCACTTGCACTTATTCCATGGTGCTAATACCCATACATCTCTCTTTTCTTTCTCACTGACAACTTAACCTCCTTATTCCATGACTCACTACCTTTCTCAAATGAACCTGTCCCATATTGTATGGTACAGCCTTCCCTTGCACATAAATGCTGCTTCTTCAAATAGATCCTCTTCTTTTCCCACCCCAGTAGTTTTGCTTATTCTCACCTTCATTCATTCTTCACCCTATCTCTCCCAAGGGTCCTGAGATATGTTGACACAGTGTTTGCAGTATTGTAGGGATGGGTGATGTCCAAAGTGTAGGCAGGAAAGTGCGCCTCATGTTTGTTCAGGGAGTATGGTTTCTTGTAGGTGTATGACTGGTGGGTTTGAGTTTAAGACTGAGTTAGGAGGTCAGTAGCTTAGTGCTTGTCAGGTTATTTCATTGTTACATGTTTTATCAGTGTTATATTTGTTGGTGGGTGGATCTGTGAGTAGAGGTTGCTGAAGTGTGAAGTGGGGATAAGCTTTATATTTCTGCTACTGGGTTAGTGGCTATGTATGAAGTGGTTTGGATGGGAGGGATCTAGTGCTTTTGCTTAAGATTGAGTACCAAGCATTTTAAAATGGGATTGTTTTGGGACGATCTTTTATTTCAGCATGTAAGTGTTGAGTGTTTTTGGTTGCGAGACGGTCATTGATTGTTGGAAGTGCACCATTTTATTTCATTTGCAGCTTTGTTATATTTATTTTTAAGAAATCAGAAAGCCAGGCAGTTGAGGAGTGGTTTGAAGAGGAGTAGATGAACTGTTTGTTGAGAATGTTAAAGGATTTTTTTTCTTGTTCAAACCTGGTGCCATTGACTGTTCTGAGAGCATTTAGTTTTAGTTGCTTTTACACTGACGTTATTGGTCAGGGAGTGAATATCATATGTGGTGTTTAGAGTGGTTAGTGTTTTTCATTGGGAATATTTATCTATTGAGGGTGACTGGAGGGTATGAGCAAAATTCATGTCATATTTGGGGTTAAGAGAGCGATTGAAGACTTCTTTTGAGGTGTAGACATCCTGTTGTGAGTGAACCATCCAGTTATGTAATGAAGTGCTGTATGTTGTTGCTACTGTGGCATTAGGATGTGATGTGATTGTGAGGTTGTTTGTTAGAGGTAATGGAAGGTCATATTGGAAGAGACTGAAGAGGATTAGAGAAAGATTTGCTCCTTGGGGAACTCCATTGCCTATTTGTCCATGTTCTTAGAAGCAAATATAACAAAGCTGCATACCACAAAACAATGCACTCAGAACAATCTCTAGCTGCATACCTACCACAAACATTCATCAGCTAAACAGTGAAACAAAGATCCTCCCTATACAATCTCATCTCATTGTTCTCAGCATTCAATTCTTTGCAAACCAATACATAACTAACAGCAGACTCCAAACAGAAATGAAAGGTTACAACTGTTTCACTCTTCAGCAACCTATACCCACAGATCCTACAGTCTCAAGCAAACATAACACTAACAAAATATGTACACACCAAAATGACCTGATTTACACTAAACACTGCTTTACAACCTGGTCTTAAATGCTGTCCCACCAAACATACATCCATCTGAAACCACCTTCCTTAGATATATGTAGGTTACACTTTTTTGTTTATGCTTTTGACACCACCCATCCCTCCAGCATCCCTTGTACAAACACAAGTTCAACATATCTCAATACCCTTCATGCCCATGATTCTTTTACCACAATGACGACACTGAACATTTACTGTACAGTTACTCTGCATTCTCTAAACATAGACACAAACACCTAGTGTCACTAAATGGTGGTTAACAAGGGGTGCTACAAGTCAGAGGTATCTCTTATGGTTTGTGGGATACTACCTAAGAGAGAGTGTTTTTCACACTTCAAAACTTAAATTTCTTACATATAAATATTTTAACATGGTTATTCTTTTGGCATTCGCCTATTACTAATGACCATGTTATGTATTAATGAAAATATGATATTAATGAAGTACTTTATAAATATGGAGGAAAATTTACTGAAACTACAACTTTGTTTTTTAGGCCGGGAGTGCCGATGACCCCACCTACAGCACCTTTACCACCGGCGGGGCAACCCCCTCCTGGTCTGCCACAGCTTGTCAGAGCACCTGCACCCAAACCACAGCAGTCAACTACTGCCATTCCACATGTTTCTGTGGCTCCCTCACCTCCTGCCCTTATATCTAGTGTCTCTTTGCAAGCTGCAACTCATGTACAGTCTTTAACTACTCAAGCTCCCATATCCAGCCCTGCACCACTCCTTGCTCCAGCCACAACCACCTTGACTCCACAACAACAGCACCAGCACCATCATCATCAGCAACAACAGCATCAACAACAACAACAACAGCAGCAGCAACACCAACAACAACAACATCAGCAGCAACAACAACAGCAACAACATCAGCAGCAGCAACAGCAGCAACAGCAGCAGCAGCAGCAACAACACCAACAACAACAACATCAACAACAACAGCATCAACAACACCAGCAACAACAGCAGCAGCCACAGCAGCAGCCTCAGCAGCAACCACAACAACAGCAACCACAACAGCAACAACCACAACAGCAACAATCATTGCAGCAGCAACCTCAACAACAACAACCACAGCAGCAACAACAACAGCAGCAGCAGCAACAACAACAACAACAACAACAACAACCACAACAGCCACAACAACCACAACAGCCACAACAACCACAGCAACAACAACAACAACAACAACAACAACAACAAGTAACCTGTCCAGTTTCTCAAGTTTCAACCTCCTTACAGCCCCCTACTCTTGCTCCTGCATTGGCACCCATTTCTTCAACACCTCCAATGCTTCAACCCAAAGCAGAGGTCAAGCTGGAGAGTAGCCCCATTAAGAAAGCAAATGCAGTAATTCCTATCACTACTGAAAACAGCTTAGTCAAGAAAGTTGGCCCTATTACTTCCATAACTGCACTAACATCAGGAACCACAACACAAATCACACCAGCCCTGCCTCAGCAGGTACCTGTACCAGCAGTGAATGGCACACCATCAAGTGAGAGTGGAGAAGGTAGGTAGACATATTGATATGTTTCCATAAGATTTATGTATTCATTTTACATTATACTAAATTGCTTTCCTGCCTTAGCAAGGTAGCATTAGGAACAAATGAACAATGACCTCATTTGCATTCATCCATTCTCTGGCTGTCATGTGTAGTGTACTAAAACCAGAGTCTGCCATCCACAGCCTAGCCCCATAGGCCACTCTGTGGTTTACCATGACTACTTCATATGCCCTGGTTCAACTTGTTGATTACATTTTGCTTGAGTACTGCAGCATCCAACAGCTTGCTTGACCAACAACCTATTCCATCAGCATGAACCCGGCCCAGACTGAGGAGATGAAGAACCCTGAAGACTTCACCATGCTTCCATTAGTCCTCATTCTCTCACATTCATTCTCTAACTGTTATGTGTAATGAACCATAATAACAACCTCACTGTCCACAGCTAGATCCTACACACCTTTCTGTAGATTTCCCTGGCTGCTTTATATGCCCTGATTCAGTCCATTGACAGCACATTGCCCCCTGTATGCCACATCCCTCCAGTTCATTATATCCCATGCATGCCCTTCTCTTTCTTGCATGTTTAGGCCTCGACCTTTTGAAAGGTTTTTCACTCCATCCTTCCATCTCTGATTTGGTCTCTTCCTTTGTCTTCTTACTTCCACTTTGGATGCATATATCCTCTTTATCAACCTCTCGTCACTCATTCTCTCCATAAGTCCAAACCATTTTAGCACAACCTCTTCAGGTCTTTCAGCCACACTCTTATTGTTACCCCAACTCTCTCTTACCCTTTTATTACTCACTCAATCAAACGACCTCACATCACATATTGTCCTCAAATCTTTCCTTTCCAGCACTTCCATTCTCCCCACATATCCTCATATATAGGCTATGGTTTGTATCCCTTACAACATTGTTGGGACTACTGTACCTTCAAACATACCCATTTTTGCTTTCCCAAATAATGGCCCCTCTTTCGAGACATTCTTCAAGGATCTGTATGACCTCTCTTTTGAGAAATTCTTCAAGGCTCTGTATGACCTCTCATTTGAGACATTCTTCAAGGATCTCTATAACCTCTCTTTCGAGACCTTCTTCAAGGCTCTGTATGACCTCTCTTTTGAGACATTTTTCAAGGTTCTCTATGACCTCTCTTCGAGACATTCTTCAAGGCTTTATATGTATATCTCCAGGCTTCATTTGTTTCTTACTTGCCAGCCAACACAACATGTGATGATCATTTGCAAGATATATGTATAGAGTTACAGTTGATTTGAAATTGTCCTTGGCATAACTGAATACAGATTTACGGTTATATAGAGCAAGTTCAGTGGTTTAATATTCAGGTTTTGGTTAGTCCTGGCTTTGACAGCTCTAATAACTTTGTTTCAATTCCATAAAGGTTTATTTATGTAGGGATACCTTTTTTCTCTTTTTTTTCCTTATGAATTAGTGTTTTTAGTTAGATTAACTTTCCTTTGTGACTGAAAACAGGAGTTCATTGACTTTTCATGTACCAGCTAACATAGCACTTTATAAGTTTTTGCAAATAATCCTTGGCATAAATTTATGGTTATTCAGAAAGAGTACAGATGCCTAAGGATGCAAATATTAGTCAAGCATTATTAACTAGAACGTAGTAGTTGGTAGGTAGCCACTAACCAGGGAGGTATATTACTGGTACTACCCGCTTGGTTGTTGGGAAGGTCAGTGATGGCTGCATAGTAAGCCAGCATTTCATTGGTTATCAGGTTGCACTCCCTTGACCTAGGTAGGTGTTTTTTCTTTCTGCCTCACCCACACATGGAGTACTTACATTCTGTACACAATCATAAAATCTCTCCTTGTCACACATAACACTTGACAAACTCTTAATTCACAAAACTCATTCTTCCTTACTCTAGATTTTTCTACAGTGAGTGCTATGCACTAGCCCTGCCTTTTGGCAAAATGGTAGGAACAATAGGTAGAAGCAGTAGGTAAGAACATTAGACATGAGCATTAATTAGAAACATTAGGTAGAAGTTGTAGGTAGGAACAATTAGTTTGGAGCATTAGGTAGAAGTAGTAAGGTGGAACATTAGGTAGACACATTAGGTAATAGTAGTTGGTGGGAACATTAGGTAGGAGCCTCTGAAAATACTGCGCTAGAGCTGCTCTCTGCCAGTGGCCCACTAAGGGTTAGGCACAGAAGGCTAAGAAGTGGCATGGATTTCCCAAAGGGAACAGGCATTGGAGACAAATGGATAAATAGATGTTATTAACTGCTCCTTGGTTAATACTGGTTTTGACACACCCACTCACTTTTATGTTTCCAAAAGGCACAGATTTTTTATTTGTCATTGCTGTTGGTGTTAATCTGGGCATGTAATACCTTAACACTTGTTTGAATTTTCTGCATATTGTAAGCTCTGTTGCCTGGCTGTGGATGGAAATCTAAATAAATTGTGAGTTACTGGGGCTGTGTGGAGGTCTCAGTAACCTGCTAGTGGCCATGGTGGATAGTTGTGCAATTTTTCTTCAGAATCATCACATCTGTGGTACCTACTGCCAAACAGAGGACCCACTGCTATTCCTTTGCTGACCTTACTTAGGACTGATCAATCCAGTATAATGTGTTTTTCATAAAAATGAGGTTTTCATGGTTTTGCTTCTCATAATCATATGTGTAGAAAGGGTACAAAATTTGATTATTATAAATGTAACTTGCATGCTTGGGATTGGCCAGTCTGGTAGATAATGTCTTTTTCGTAAACTAGGAATGGTTAATTTTTAATTCTGAAGAGAAAAAAAATCATCTTATATTTTTAGTACACCTTATCATAAACAAAACAAAAATAGCCAAAAATAATTGAACACCAAAAGGGTTAATGTTTGTGCCTTGATTTACAAGGTTTACTTCTGCAGGGAGATCTTTTTTCTCTTGTTCTTGTAACAATCCATGTATTGTAATTATTTTAGATTGAGCAATTTCTACTCTGGTATTAGGAACAAGACTTTTTCTTTGTAATTAGTTCAGTTAAGAATAAAGTAATATATTAAATATCTGGCTGTAGGAAAATCTTTTTTTCATAATCTGGACTCTTAAGGTTAAATTAGTTTTCTTGGTTTGTGCAGTCATTCAGTTCACTTTTGACATTTTCTCCATAACAAAACATTTATGATTACTCCTTATATTTCACCTTAATGTAACTCATTCCTGACAATGCAGCACAGTGTCCTTATATGATTTTAATTCATACCTGTGCCTTTTTGCGTGGTTCATGCTACCTTGCTTTCTTAATTGCCCTTGCTCTACTGCTACAGAAAACTTTTGATTCATTTCAAATATTCCATAGCAAACAGGAATGGTTAGAGGTTTGTTTAGGTTATAGCTTTACACTGGCAGTCAGGGATTCCATTATAGTCATACAAATTGTGTATTTTGAACTCATTAAGATGGCAGTCACCTCATGCAGTTACATTCTAATCAAAAAGGAATTACTTGCTTCTCATGATGTATAATGTAAGTGCCCACTCTCCTTATCCCCAAGTTAAAATCTCAAGGAAGTGATGAATATTGTTAGCTTTAGAATAATAAAGTTACAGTATTGTAGCATTTGTGTTTATATTTTGAGGAATAAGAAAATTATATGTTCATTTATTTATGTAAGTAAATATCTGCCTGTGTGAACATGTAAATAATGTGTAGAAAGGATGTATATGTAGATAATTTACATGTTTATTTTGCTTGGTACTTAGAATTAATGCTTGAAGAATACCTACATTACTCACCACTGTCATCCTTGGTGATGGTATGCAATGTGTGTAAATTAGCTCATATCTTGAAACTTTCATTTTATCTATTTGATATTCATACTTTCTTTTACTTTTCAGTCCAAGACAAAACTCCACAACCAGCAGTCAATGGAACAATGCATCCTGTTGCTCCAGTACCTCCAACATCTGGTCCACCAAAGACCATGGTCAAGCCGCAGGTTCTTACACATGTCATTGAAGGATTTGTTATTCATGAAGGTAAGCACATTATCAAGTATTCATTTTATATCAGGCATATTTGGTTAAAAAAAATGGAACATTTAGTGAAAGGAACAGTTCATTGCAAAACCATGCTTGAAATTAAAATCAACTGTTTAGTTTGGAATAAGTAAATGGAAAAGTTATTCAGAGGAAGAATTAGTCTGTAATCAAAAGGTATATGAAAGAATATAAATGATTATCTCATTTTAGAGTGGGTAAGAACTAAAACAGAAACACACAAAGTTTGGCATGTCATAAGTTCTTTACTAACACACAACACACAGTAGATAGGAAGAGAAATGATTTTTGTAGATCAGTTTAGCTGAAGTTCCTTGGCAGAATCTTTAGGAAATATTTGCACTGTATATGGAATGTAGTTATCCGTTAGTATCGTATGTACTGTTTTCCACTTTTAAAGCAGAGTCATGATCAGGATCTTTCTAAAACACACAGATCATTGCACTGATCTGTTTTTGCATGCTAAACATGGAATAGATTTTTTTCATACTTGATCACTATTTCTTGTGTTAGCAAGGTAGAGCCAGGAACAGATGAAGAAAGGTCACATCCGCATTACATTACAGAATAGATATTGTGAATATATTAGGGGCAGCCTTTTTACTTGTACGAACATGACAGAAGGGCAACAAGATTTTTATCTGCTCTGTTCTATCTTTCTGTTAGAGAGTAATGGCATACAATCACAAAATATTTCTTCCAAATGGCAAAGTGACCTTTTCATTATTTGTGTAATTCCAATTTTTTCTCATTTATCATTGTATTTTACTTTTACTTTTAATGGAAACAAACATGTCTTCATGTTTGGGTACACTTCTGTAAGCAAATTATCAGAGAAAGTTTTGAAAGAGATGAATAAATTGTGGGAGCAATTAGACAAATATATAATGAAATTTGAGGTAAAGAGAAAAGTAGTTATGTTGTGGGCCATGAATGCAAGAGTGGGGGATGAGAAAGGTGGAGGTAATTTGAGAGGATAGGGAGCACTAACTGTGGATGCAAATTGTGAGTTTCTGGTAGACTTGTGTGCCATGAGATAAGTATGTTGCTGGCAAGTATTGTTTTGAAGTCTATACCTTAGAAAGGAATGAGGAAGGAAAAAGCAATAGGCATTGACCAGGAACATACCTGTGTACCTTTGAGTACTTATGATGGGATTTTGTGCTCACTGCTGGAAAATTTAGAGTTAAGAATAATGAGTCATTTGAGTTATTTGAGGTGTTCAGTGCAGAAATGATTTTTACTATTACAACCCAAACTGATTTTTACACAGTTAATTGTCTAAACATCCCTCTGTTTGTTGAATAGTGAAGTCCACTATATTGTATGGGACATAAAGGTGAAACTGTAGAGAAACTCTATACTTTAGTCACCAAAAGCACTTGGAAAATGCAGTGCATTGAGGAAAGCAACATTGACACCTTTCACTTGGGGAGAATGACCTACCAGACACAGCATGCTATTCTTACTGTTAAGGTCCCCTACACACTCTCTCTCTCTCTCTCCCCCCCAATGATTTTCTCTCCGCCACAAATAATCCAATGCACTCGTATGCTGATGACACTATGCTGTATTTATCAAAATACTTCAGTTCTGCTCTCTCTTCTCTCACTCGATATGCATCTCATCTTGACACAGCTTCCTCAATAAACTCAGACTTGGACAGGATATCTCAGTGGGGGTAGACAAAATCTTGTTAAGTTTAATGCCTCCAAGACCCAATTTCTACCAGTCTCTCTAACGATTTGTTTGCGCTGAGGAATTAGAATTTTTACTGACTGTAGAGTATTTTAGCAACTTTTGGGAAGTTGATGTGTTGGAATCGATAGGGACCAGCACAGTCATCAGAAAACTGAAAGCTCACTTTGGAAGATATGGGATTCCATCTGTGTTTATCAGTGACAGTGGACCACAATTTTTGCATGAAGAGTTCAGGGACTTTGCAGACAAGTATGATTTTCAGCACAAGACAAGCAGTTGTCGAAACTGTTAAGAGTCTAATCAGGAAAGCTGTGACCAGTGGAAACTGTTCATATTCAGCCGTATTTGGAGCACAGAACACACCTACATAGGATATGGAATTGAGTCCAGCTCAATGGAACCTTGAAAGAAGGACACAAACATTTTTACTGGTGTCATCTAAACTCTTACTGCCACAAGGGATAGGTTTCTCAATTTAAAAGAAAAAGAGAATATTGAAGATTTGAGGAGTTTTTGGTACCACAAGAATACAGGTAGAGATCTTAACCCATTAGAAGAAGGAGATGTGGTAAGGATTAGACCAAGTACTCTTAGAGACATGACCTGGCAGAAAGGAACCGTGAAGAGAAGGTTTGACAAGAGGTTGTACAAGGAGATAACATTATGGGACTGTACAACACAATTTGCAGCACCTGAGAAAGACTAGTCAAAGAAACCTGGACAATGAAGAAAGACTATGAGACAGTATGATTAGAGATGTGGAAGTTGATAGAGGGTTAGAGATAGAATCAGGTTTGGAGAACAATGCAAATACAGTTGTGAGTGTGCCAGGTAGTGTGCAGGACCAGTATAGGAGTGAAGTAAGTCATAGAGATGTTTGTAGTGCAGCAGGTGAAGTGAGACCAACTAGAAATGTGCTTCCAGATAGATTTAAGGATTACATTTTAATCAAGATGCACTGAGTATGTTTACTTGCATCTGTTTTGCTCAGTACAGTAAAACCTCGGTTATCTGAAGTGCTTGGGGAAATAGGTTGTTTCGAATAAACAAAACTTCCAGTTTTTCATGTTTTTAGTATATTAAATAATTAAGAAATTGCCCATCCCTCACTTATGCGGAGGTTATGTTCTGTGAAAACCTTGTACAAAGAGAAATTACATATAGCACTAGCAGATTCTCCCATTACCTTCACGTTATGTAGCTCCTGACGTCGAATAAACTTACTTCACCATCTTCTACTTGCTTGAAATGACTTTGGCACAATTACATTGTCTTCTTTATATAAACGCTCATAAATCTTCAGAGCTATAGACCTAAGCTAAAGGTTTCTAGGTTTGCTTCTTCAGTTCATGCTGTGTGCATAATGAGAGCATTTTCTCCATATGTGGATTTCTAACCCTTGTGATTACCATGACAAACAGTGGACTAGAGGGGACCACAGAACTCTGAATTTTCTCTGCATTCTTCTTTATGTTGCAGATTGTATTTACCCCAGTTGTAAGCATGCCCAAGTGCTAACACTTCCTCATCAGCATGAGTGCATCATAAGATTTCTAGCTTTATTTAACTGCTGGTTCTGGGGTAGGAGAAGATGTTGCTGGACATTTGAATGCCGTATTTGCAGACACAAACACAGTAGGTTGTAGGAAAATCACATTAGTAGGTATACTCAGATCGCACATGTAATACAGATGTGCCGTGGTAACTGTGAGACTGACCCTCTGGCAGGAACACGTCGCACTCCACTAAGGACCCATGCTTACTCCACCCTCTTACCCTTACAGAAGTTTTAGTGCACTTTCTTCTGCACACTCACTTAAGATAATGTACCTATTTGTAATTATTTTACTTAGAGCATATATTAATATGTTTAAGCAAACAAGTACTACTAAATGCCTCAATCTTCTTCTGCTGCTTGGTGGTGTTGTAAATGGTTGTTATGCCAACAGGGAAGCACTTCATAAGTGGGGCCTTGGACTTGCCCTTTGCCAGCCTCTTGCACAACACCCATCTTTTTGAGGCGTAAGATGGTCTCATATGCTTTGTTCAAGATGCAAATGGATTCGAGGAGCTGTCAGGCAGTTACTGACTATGCTTGAAAGGGGCCATTGTCCACAGTAGAAATCAAGGGTGCACAAAATACACAAATGTGCAAGACCAGCACACAACACCGTGCGAGAAAGCACATGAGAGATGTTAAATAGTTACCAGCACCACAAAACACTGGCTGATGAGAACACTAATTGCTGCAGTGCGATGTGCATGACATGAAATACTTTTGCATGTCTTTTTTATTCTTTTTTAATATTGGAAGTTGCTAACCAAAACTGAAAAACATTGGTTTGAACACTTCATTGTTTCGAATTATGGGTAACAGAGGTTTTGCTGTATAATCAGCCTTAGGCCTTTTACAGAAGTATGTTGTATATTCACACATTTTTATATGTCTAATAATGCATGTTGGCAAAAAAATGCTTGTATCCAAGTAGGCACAGTGCTCCCTGGGGCCCATGTGTTTACATACTCCATGATGAACCAGGCAGAGATGGATGTGCAGCCCATGCATGTTAATGCTCATGTTTAATTTTTAATATAACTTTTTACTGCATCTTAATTGTTTATTGTTTGTACATTTTTATGTTTGTATTTAGATTTACTCTCTTATGGCAAACAAAAAAATGTATTAATATCTGTAATGATAAAAAAATTCTGTGTTTTGTATGTATAATGTGGATTTATTTATATCTCCAAAAGTGTAAATAGTTTTCATTATCAAGTTGGTTACAAAGCAAAACACCAACTCTGCCAAACCCAGCATCACCACCACTATCTCCATCAACAATAACATCACTGATTTCACTTCCAACATCACCACCACTTCACCTCCAGTACCAATAACACTAACTCAGCTCTCAGGATCACTGCCACTGTTTTTCTAGTATCACAAACAAAAACTGCACCATTAATATCACCAGCAGCTTACCTCATACACCATATATTCTAAAGACCTTCCACAAAGCCTCTCTGTCAACCCTATCATATGACTTCTCCAGATCCATAAAAGCTACATACAAATCCATCTGTTTTTCTAAGTATTTCTCACATACATTCTTCAAATCAAACACCTGATACACACATCGTCTACCAGTTCTAAAACCACACTGCTCCTCCCCAATCTGATGCTCTGTACATGCCTTCATCCTCTCAATCAATACCCTCCCATACTTATTCCAGGAATACTCACCAAACTTATACCTTTGTAGTTCGAATATTCACCTTTATATGCAGGAAATCCACAGGAAAATGAAACATGATAAATTCCCAAGAGCACTTTCATGTAATGATCACATCATCAGGGGAGACAAAAGAATGAGATTTTGAAAAGTCAGTTAATATACAAGGAAAAGATATAGTTAGGACGCCACTGAAAAACATGTCCTGAATGGTGGTGTTCGGGTTGGTTTGTTCGGAACTGGCAACATGCCTGTCGTAAAATTTTATCATGTGGACAAGAAAGGGAACTGTTTACAAATTTTGTCTACAATAAAGCTATCCAATTTGTATAGTCCATTAATATTATTGTTACAATTCCTTGTGTATTCAATAATAGAGGATTCAGTTATATTTCTTGTGGTAGAGGAGTTAGAGTTAATAACTGAGTTGGCATTACTCCAGTCAGTACAATGATCATAATTTCTAACATGACTAAACAAGGCATTTGATTCTTGTCCTGTTCTTAAATCTATGTTACTTAAGTCTAGCATAAAATATTCTTACAAGTCTGCCCAATGTAAATTATGTTACAATTCTTACAGCGTATTCTATAAACACAGTCACAGAATTTTCTGTGAGTTCCTGATTAAGATATCCTTTATAGTATTGTTATTGCTGAAGGCTACATTTACGTTAAAGGATTTATGCAATGTGGGAAGTAATGTAAAATTATTACTAAAAGGGAGAACTAAAAGATTCTTGGTATCAAGGGGAGCTTTGGGTTTAACTCTATAAAATGATTTCTTCTTAAGCTCATCATCAATAAATTCCGGACTGCACATAAGTCTATGTTCCTCAGGGCATCATGTATACGCAGTCTGGAATTTAATGATGAGTTTGAGAAGATACATTCTATTGGATCCAAGTTAAAGTATCTTAGATCTTTCATTGAGAAATCCCTTATGCTGCCAAAGAAATCATTGTACAGAATTAAACCCAAAGCTCCCCTTGATAACAGGAGTCTTTTAGTTCTCCCTTTTAGTGATAATTTTACATTACTTCCCACATTGCATAAATCCTTTTAATGTAAATGTAGTCTTCAGCAATAACAATACTATAAAGGATATATTAATCAGGAACTCACCAGAAAATTCTGCAACTGTGTTTACAGAAAACACTGTAAAAATTGTAACATACTTTACATTGGGCAGACTTTCAAGAACCTTTATGCTACACTTAAGTAACAAATATAGTATAAGAACAGGACAAGAATCAAATGCCTTGTTTAATCATGTTAAAAATTATGATCATTATACTGACTGGAGTAATGCCAACTCACACCTAATAGTGTCCTCAAACATTTCACTTCCAACACATCCACCCTCACACCGCACAGCATTATCTATAGCCACGCCTCGCATGCATATAATCTTATTGGGACTACTTTTCCTTCAAACATATCCATTTTGCCCCCCAGATAAAGTTTTCTCTTTCCACACATTCCTCTTTATTTCCAGATCCTTTGCCTTCTCCCCCACCCTATGACTCACTTCTGCTTTCATGGTTCCATTTGCTGCCATGTCCACTCCCATTTATCTAAAACACTTCACTTCCTCCAATTTTTCTCCACTCAAATTACATCCTATCTAAATTGTCCCTCAACCCTGCTGAACCTAATGACCTTGCTTTTATTTACATTCACTCTCAACTTTCTCATTTCATACACTTTTCCCAACTCAGTCACCAACTTCTGCAGTTTCTCACTCGAATCTGCCATTAGTGCTGTATCATTTGCAAATAACAACTGATTCATTTGAACACTCACCTTTATCCCATTTGCCTTTATGCTATGGCACTATACATGCATTCTGCTAATCCATAGACAACTCACCATGAGTCATATATATACACTGTAAATCCTTACCAATCAGTCAACAACATAGTCATCCCTCATTCTTAATGAATTATCCGCAATACCATCAGTTCCAACTGCCTTGTCACATTTCATCTTACACAAAGTTATCACCACATCACTCTTCACTAAACCACTTTTCATGACTCTCTCACTTCACATACCACCCTTACCAAAGCACCCTATATCTGCCACTCAGTCATCAAACATATCTAATTTCTTCAAAATACTCACTCCAACTCCTCTTCACTACCTGTTATCAGTTCCCCTTTTGCCCCATTCACCAATGTTCCCTTTTGTTCTCTTGTCTTTCGCACATTATTTACTACTTTCCAAAAAAGCATTTTATCCTCTCTAAATTTTACTGATCCTTGCTCATTCCAACTTTCATTTGCCCTCTTATTCAACCCCTGCACCTTCCTCTTGACCTCCTGCCACCCTCTCCTATACATCCCCCAGTCATCTGCACTCCTACCCTGAAAATACCACCCATGTGCCTCTCTTTTCTCTTTCACTAGGAACTTTATTTCTTCATCCCACAACTCACTAACCTTTCTAATCTGCCTACCTCCTACTTTTTGCATGCCTCATGCAATACCTCTCATTCCTTACCCTCTCCCCTTGCTTCATTTACTCTCACCCTTTGCCATTCTACACCCAGTCTCTCCTTGTATTTCTTCGAGCAAGTCTCTCTTCCAAGCTCACCTACTTTCATCACTCTCTTCTCACAGATATTGTTTCCTCTTTTACTAAGGCCTCTACAAATCTTCATACTTCTCTACATGTCACATGCAATACACTGAAACCACAGAACCTACAGACCTCTCTACAGTTTCCCCCAGCAGCTTCATAAGCTGTAGTTCAGCTGCATCATCCCATGTATACCACATCAATCCTACTCGCTCTATCCAATGTACAACTTTCACCCTTCTGCATGTTTAGGCCCTAAGCACTGAAAACCTTATTCCCTCCGTTTTTCCATCTCCAATTAGGTGTCCCTCTTCTTGACCCCTCCACTTCTCACACATATATCCTCTTTGTCAACCCCTTCTCACTCTTTCTTTACAAATGTCCACATCATTTCAGCAGCACACATTCTTCAGCTCTCTCAACCATATGCTTCTTATTACCACACCTCTCTCTAATCCCATCATTTCTTACTTGATTGACCCTCCTCACACCACAAATTTTCCTCAAACTTTTCATTTCCAATATATATATACCCTACTCAGTACATTATCTATAGCCCCTGCCTCAAATCCCTAATTCCTCAATGCCCATGACCTTCATCCCCTCACCCACCCTATGACTCAACTTAGCTTCCATGATTCTACCTGCTGCCATGTCCACTATCAGGTATCTAATACACCACCTCCAAGTCCACTCCATTCAAACTCACACCCCCAGCTAATCTGTCTCTTTGCCCTGCTATAACTAATAACCTTATTTCATTCACATTTACTCTCAACTTCCTCCTTTCACACATATCTAGGATATTTCAAAGGGGATGGCAAGCGTCATTCAGCAGAACTCACAGCGTAATGCATCTGTATAACCAATGGGAATGAAACAGTGACCATTTCTTACCAGTTTTATGGTGAAAATGCAGCAATATCCTCAATTGCATGGGTAAGCATAGTTGGTAAATAACATATTACATCATTTACTGGTGGTCCAACTGTTGTCGGTTCATCAACCAGTTCCCCAGTAATAAATCAAATATGCTGTTTCAACAATATTGTGAAAAAATTATCGGTTAGGTTTCCAAGATAAAAGTAGCTATATGCTGTCAACAACACTGTAACCACTTCATTCACAACACTGCTCATGTATTACAGCTTATGTTAACTCACACATCAATCATTACACATACTTGCCGTCTGTAGAGAGGTGCATGCTACTCCCACGACCTGCCAAGGAACACAGCTTCCTCCCCAGCTACCAGCCTATTATTTTTCCAGAGTGCAATTCTCCATCATTAACCCAAGTAAGCAATGTTTCAAGAACATTATGGCAAGATTATCAGTAAGCTTTTGAAGATAAGCATCGGCTATGTATTGTCAACAATATCATAACCACTTCATTCATCTCATTACTCATACATTATGGTACATAATCATAACTGAGAAAATCCCAGACTGAATTCAAGTGAGGTCAGGATGGGCACAATGTTCTTCAGGTGCAACCGTGTTCCTCAGGCAGTGGTGGGTCAGACCTTTAGATTTGTTAATACACCTTCATGTAACATTCTTTTGTTATTACCCCATGAGAGGTCTTGGAAAACAGTCAAGAGTTTAGGAAGATGTTTCATTTTTCCAGTGAGTTATGAAGATTATGCCTACCCCACAGTACCTCTGTTAATCGACATTATTATGGCACATGTTAACTCACGCATCAGTCATTACACACACTATCTGCGAAGTGGTGTGTGTCATCTCCACAATCCACCAAGGAACATGGCTTCCCTGAAAGGAACACTGCTCTCTTCCCAGCTATGGGCCTCTTGTCCTCCTGAAGAACAGTTCTCCATTAATAATCCTAATGAAGAATGTTTCAGTAACAATATGGTAAAATTATCAAAAAGCTTTTGAAGATAAAATGTAGGCTACATTTTGTTAAGAATATTATAACCGCTTCACTCACCACATTACTCATACATTACGGTACAAGTTAACTCAAGTATCTGTCATCACATACTCGCTCTATGTGGGATGGTGCACGCCACCTTCAATACCCAACAAGCAACACTGCTTACTCCAATAAAAACTGCTTTCCCTAAGGAAAAGCTGCTTCCTTTGCAGCTATATATCTGTTGTTTTCCTGAAGTACAGTTGTCCATTAAGTACTAAAATAAACAATGTTTCAATGCTTATGCAGTGAAATTATCAGTAAGTTTCGAAGACAAACCACCGTATTGCCACTATCACCTCATGTACCACTCAGCAACATCTCTGGTGGGTAAAATTTATGCATTTTCATGTGCTTACAATTATTTGTTGGGAGTAAAATTATAAAATTATCTAAACTATATTTAATACACGTATGGAAATGTATATCTCAATCTACGACTGTATTTATGTTACTTCTATTGACCAAAAACGTTTCTGTATGAATGTATCTTCACATAACATAGAAGTATATGAGAAAATGTGGTTCTCATTGCAGAAATTCATTATATGGGTATTTTTCCAAGAAAACATCCCTTCTGTAATGCTGGGGTCCTATTTAATAAGATACTTTCTATGTATTTTCTATTAACTTTTGCATATAAATCTACTGCTCCATAGTAAATTTTTTTTTTTTTTTTTTCCTAAAAGGAATGAATATATGAGGGAATCCAGCTATTTAAGGGATAAAATCATCACAAAAGGATGGAACAGGTTAATCACATTAATTTTAATATCTGGAAATCTATCAAAAACGCTGAACAAAAATACATGAGCCCCTCAGGAAAAATAGTAAGGCTATTCCACACTTTAAACATATGATTATGGAATTTGTTAGGAGTCAGAAGTAAACTCTTTCAAGTGGAAAGTTGATAAGTAGTTAATAAAAGTACCTTTTAAACCAGAAACAGACAACTATAGTTGTTAGGTGGCTGTAGAGAGCACCAACAAAGAATCTTAATCATCTTCAGTCATGAGTACCATGCATCAGGTAAAATCTCATCACAGGTATTGATGGGTAGGAAGCTACTCTCAGCAGTTATGTATAAATGATCTCTTTAAGGATACTGCAGAAAGCATGTGGGTTGGTTTTACGCTCATACAATCTAAAGATCTATTTACCTTGATAATTCTGAAGGCAGCCAGAACACAACTAACCCCATACTTCCTCTTTTAGGTATCATTTCCAAATTTGTGAATCTCACATTTTTCACATTATGTAAAAAATGTATTTAACCTTACAATCTCAAAGACATTCAAATAACAATAAAAAAATGTAACTATATTTATTTACATATTATTTATTATACCTCATCGCTGTTTCCCACGACAGCGAGATAACGTCAAGAAATAGACAAAGAAAGGTCTATTCACTCACATACACACACATATATACATACATGCACATATATGCACAATACATACATATGCATACCAACATATACATATATACATACATATACATACAC
>JAYMFT010416694.1:0-17894 GCA_038088735.1 Panulirus argus | reverse complement strand
GGAAAAGTGAAAACAGGAGGGGAGGATTTCCAGCCCCCCGCTCCCTCCCCTTTTAGTCGCCTCTTACGACACGCAGCTAACATAGAAATACTGTCGTCTGGCATTTCATTTCCAGTATGTCCACCCTCTTCTTTTCTTTACCATTAAAATACAAGACACATTTGTACAACACTGTCATCACTATTTGACCTGAAAATACTGCCATCTTAACCCCAATGGGCACTGAGATATTCACATACATACTCCTTAATGTACCCACAACCTGAGCCAGTTCTTCCAAGCCATGACTCACTTCAGTCCCCATAGTTCCTACTATTGCCAAGTCCACCTCCAGGTACATAAAGCAGATCAATGCATCATCAACACACTTTAAATAATTTTCAGGGTTTTGAAAACAGCAGCTAAAGATGCAGTTATGATTTGCAAAACAGGAACTTGGTAAATTGTAATCGCTAGGTACTTTTGAAAATCCCAGTGCAACTATTGTCCAATTTAGACAATTAAAAAATACATTGCTCCGTATGGAATAGAAAGAGGAGATTCCACAGACTTGTAAATCTCAAGACTAGGGGATGAGAGGTACATTAAGACGACACGCGCATATTGCGGTATTGGTGAAAAATGGAAATAACAGATTCTTCAACTATTAACTTTACTTGGTCCTAATAACAACTTGTTTTGCAAGGACTAGATGTGGTCTATACTCCTAATTAATGAGCTGATGGCTAAATATTCAGCAATCGTAAATAAAAAAAAATTTAACATGAATCAATGTTAGCACACTATCTAAAGAATGGTGATATATGTCACATTAACTCAGTGGAAGTATCAAAGTAACAAAGTATTTGAAAAAAATCATATAAGTATGATGAAAACTTGTTTGTGACATAATCAGCAACGTTTGAGTAAATTCTATTTACAAAAAGAGTTAATCCTATCTCTTATCTACAAAAAACACAAGCTCATTATGTCACAAATATTTACAAGTTACAAGTAGTTAATTATATTTACATATCACACTGAAAACAAGGCTTGTATGTATGAAATTAATTTGAATTAATGAAATTCCTTAAACGGTATTAAAACAATCATACAGAGAAAACCGATATATGAACCATCACAACATATCTCTGATGTGTTTTTCCTAAATATCCAAAATATTCAACTACAGTTACACAGGCACACAAATTATGAAAAATTACATTACTGTAGTTATAAAAGGTCTCAAAACAATGGAAAGAAATCTGCCTATTCTGCAAATCCCAACAATTCAACAAGTACACAAAACAATAGAAAGAAATCTGCCCATTCTGCACATCCAAACACTTCAACAGATATTTCAATCTTCTTTCCAATAAAGCTCACAATATTTCCTCGAGGATTAAGTTTTCAAAATTTCCTTTGCAGATAAAATCGTCGAGGCCATGACTGACTTAAGGCTTTCAATAGTTCCACTACATCAAGGACACTTGCAACCTTGTGAATAATATACACGAGGTAAATATGACACATGACCGTTACATACTTAAACAATTTTAATTCATAAATGATTACTCTGCTGACAAACCATCAAAGTGTTGGGCTGAAACCCTTAATTTACTTTGGTTTAAACCTGGGCCCTGGATTCTTCTACGACATGATCTGCCTGAAAGATTTATTCCCTGGAGTATGCTACTCTTTTTGCGTTATTCATGCCACCCAACTGAAAAGCATTACTCTAATCAAAGCTTACCTTTTCTTTAGCCAAGTCCTCTAATATCTCGCAACTCAAACCAAGCTAAGGTGTATCTGCAGCTCGTTAACTTATTGATGTAACTAGCCTTTAGCTCATATTCCTCACTTTGTTTACTTAAAAGACTAAATATCTAAATTTTATTTGTGTGTTAAACTTACAATACTTTTCTGTCATACCTCATGACTACAAATCCTCTCCATATGGAAAAAAAAAAGTCTTTGCTGTGTTTAGCGAGGATGCTTGCTCCCAAATATACCCATGATGCTCCACTTACCTCCCACCAACAGTTTTTATAGAAAATAGCCAAAGAGCTGTCACGCAGGTGTGAACCATCTGAAATCCCCCCTCCTCTTAACACATCATAACTTTTGCCATTCTGTTGACCAGGTAAGCAACTGATGTCAAATCTTCACTCCGGGAGATGAAGAGAATGGTGTGGATGAGATGAATGTTCTGTAGCAAGAGGCTACACCTGTACACACTATAAAACCGGGGTCAACAAAGTTTTCTTTCTAAAGGATTGTTCCACCCAATCATACCCGCAGGAAGATATGCCCAACAATTATAATCTCTAAACTGAACACAGTAAATCTCAACTGTTATATGCATGGACCTCACCAAATAGCCTTAGCAAAAATATAGCATTCAGTTCCCTGGCCCTGTGATAAAAACTATCATATGATTATGTATCAAGATCTTGTACAGGTGTTATGGCATGCAAAGGTGAAAAAACAAACGTAAAGTCCAAATACAGTGTAATGCTAGGACAATGCCATTATTAACAAAAAAAGTGTACTGTTTAAAAGGACTTAACTGTTACATGTACAGGCAACAACATATTTGAAGATTTTCAAAGTTCAGGCAGATAAATTATCAAAAGGTCTTATGCAAAAATTACATTAACTATTAAAATATAGCTATATGACCATAGAACTATATATAAACGAATAATGGATCACAACCCTTTTCAGATATCTAACAAATCAGTTTTGACAAAAGAAGAGAGAGAGAGATAATGTTCCATATCACTATCCTACTGGCACCTTCAAAATTTTCTGGTGCTTTTACACATTTTCTTTCATTTTGCTTAGTTCTAAAAATAATTTTATATACGATAACTACTGACATCCGCAAGTTCGTAGCAACAAGTGAAACAAACTGTGTTTATATAGTGAAAGAAATATCTGAAAAATATAATCACTTTTGCCAATTTGCGAAGATTTGGGGTTTAAAAAAATCTAAGACGACCGAGGTGCCACCAATCAAGCCACTTCCAGATGAATTCCTTGTAAAACCAAAGTTTCTACAAGTGACTATAAACAGACCTCTGAAGTACCACCCTCAGGAGTTTAACAGAGAATTGAGAAAAATTTTTAATACGATTTAGCAAGCAAAATACTCTGTACTACCAAATGTGGTGGAATAATAAGGCACGTGTAAAGACGAAAATGTCCAAGACGGTGAAGTTAACATCAGGCAGTGACCAGCCATGTTTTGTTTAAAATCCTGATATGAAAGACTGCAAAAATTGTCCAATTTAGAAAATAGTTACATCACAGTAACTCGCATGCAGCATTCTGTTACACAATTGGAATGCTGGCTTGCTTAAAACAGAATGGACGTGTGTCCACAGAAATCCACTGTCACCCTCGTAAACCCTGACTGACATTAATGGAATCTGTGCCCCAATCACATTAAGGACGTCTATATGTGACATGCAGTAGACATGCACTTCCCACATGATAAAATAAAAATCCCTGTATCCCCTAAAAATAATTTAACCACTCCACATTGCATTATGCCTCAGTGCTTGATCGCCCACCCTCCTAAAAATAAACAAAACAGTGGCCACAAATGATCACTGGCTGCTTAACAACCAGGAACATTCTCTTAAACAAAAATTATTTTAATACAATCCCACATCAACATAGTCAGCATCCAATCTTATGCAACAGCACTAACCCCTTCCCATTCTAGGTATGTCTGTCCTCTCCACCAAACTCCACACAAAAATAATATGCCCTCACCATCCTCGCACTTAAGCCATCTATACTCGCACATCTCCCCACACCCAGTAAATACTAGTGACAAAACATATTCATGTAAAGGTTTGACAGACACTAAACAACTGCCCCCCCAAAAAAACTCGAGCTCCATTCTACACAGATACCTACCTGAAACTACACACGCAGATAAATGAGAGTAACACTTTTCGTATCTGACTGTATACACCCTTCTCTTCCACATTACAAACTCTAATTAAGCGTATCACAGCAACTCTCATGCCCAGGATGCAACTTCCACTCAGAAGGCACCAAACACATACTCTCCAACAGCCCTACGCTTACCCTAATACATAAACACATACCATCACTACACTTCTTAACATATGGTCTTGGTAAGTGGATGTGGCTGACTTCCTGAGTGCTGCACGAGCCCCACATAAAAAGAGCCCTGGGGCAGGTTAAGAAAGTAAATACTACATACAAAAGAACACAGCCAAAGTGGGGGGGGGGATGCATTGCAGGAGCAAAAAAATAAAAGCAACCCAGCTTTAAAAAAATAAAGTTAGGTGCTTGTCTGGTTATTGCAGCATTAATAATGGTAACCTCTTGATGTGGGCTGGGGGTCTAGCAGGCACCTGACCCACACAAGGGCTCGTTACTAATTTTCCTTTAACTTTCTTGGTGGGGGGAGTTTGGTTGAGCAAGTCCTTGCATGGATGCATTTTTGGGAGCAGTCATCCTTTCAATAAAGTTTTGTGCAACTGTATACTTTAAAACTAAGTTTAGCAAAGTTTTTCATAAATGAAGTACTGAACTATAGCCAAGACTTTTCCAATATAAATTCAAGTGAAAGGGAATGAGAGTTCATGACCTGATTTTTTTTCCTTTCTTCCATGGAATACTGTATATAAATTCATACATGGAAAACAGCGAATCAGTTGGCCTTTGTCCCCATATGGCCAGTCTCACACTGCAGCACCTCTCAATGGTCGAAAACATTTTTGAATTCCACACTATCTTTCCAGGATTGCTAATATCCCTTTTCGTATATTTTGTCGTTTTCCCCTACATCTTTTTCTCTTTACTACTTCTATATTGCCCGAAGCAATCCTTATTCATGTCTACACACTGTACTATAGACCAATTTTAAGGGGCTTTCGTTAATCTTGTGACACTGAGGGTATATTGTAGAGATATTCAAATGTGTTTGGTGAAGTCTTTGTCAAGTACTACACTATCTCAAGAGGAGGAAATGGTGCATGTGATACCAACTGATTATTATTTGAATATATATACACATATACAGTACAAATTCGCATGCATGTTTTTATATCATCTGCTTCATAAAGTCTGCTGTATGGTACCTACAACCAAGGGACAGATATAGTCCACAAAAGGCATCCAAAGTGTTAAGCACAATTACTGATATGGGATACATGCTGTATGAAGCACCCTCAGCTGAAAGGTCAATGGCTTCAGTGAAAATAATACAAAAATAAACTCATCTTCAGTAGGCAATGAGCATAAAATAACTTACATGAATCAGAAAAAAGAAAAATTATGGAATCTTATTATCCAATGCAAAGGTATACATTAATGCTGGGGTATCAATTCCTTGTTTAATGATCAGTGATATGTGAAAAATGGGGTACGGAAAGATGGGTACCATTCCAGTTACAGCGTAAAACTCCTGAGTATGAGGGATATACATAGAGAAACAATGATCACTTCACGCTGAAGTGTGTACAAAGAATAATTAGTGGAAATTACAGTTATATATTCGAACATTTAACAAGACCCATCAATAATATGTGGTCACCTCTGCGTCATCTCTTTCTATCAGCTCATTACGTCCTCTTTCCAATGATTCCTACGCAGTTTAAAGTTACCTCTTTTTGAGTTTCTGTGACTATCAAATTAAATCAGCAAACTAAATACAAGCACTCAATACTGTATAATTCCTAATTCAACAAATCCATGCCAATACAGTAAAAAAATCATCGATTTAATTCAAGCCTAAAAGTAGAAAAGTAAAAATAAGTGGCTAATTAATTAAGGTAATTCAAAATAGATTTTGAATTCTACAGTGCCTCTGCCCCTTAAAACAGATGTGAGCATGTGCACATTTATATACTAGTGTGTGTGTGAGCACATTCTTGGTATTAAGCAGAACAAGCACACACAGACACACTAATGAAGATTCTCCTATGTATAAGGAAATACTCTCTTTTCATTTAATTCCTTTCATATCTGTGGAAGGTGAAATATTTACAATACAGGAATGATACTCCTCTGAGGGACAGCTCTGCAACAATACTGCCATAACCTGCAGTTACCCCGACATAACATATTTACTTGTACAATACACCTTCAGCATTCAACCACTTGATTTTTACCCCATTCATTCGAGAATCTGGCAATCAATCCACTTCAAGATTCAATCAAAATGACGAGACAAAGGGTTACATCCACTCAGAGGAACCGCAATGCTGAGAACTTCGAACTATTCATGTTCACAGTATAAAGTTCGTGGTTTCCACCACTTACGCAGTTGCATCCACTCTCACAGTCTGTTTACAAGGAACCCAAGTTTGGAATATTAATACCCATCTTCTCGACGATTTTCAACTGCGCTACAGCTGCATCTCGAAGGGAGAAGAGATGTGCCATTTCCATTTCTGTCTTGGCTAGTGGAATTGCCTTGTCAAAGAGTTCCACACCTCTCTTCAAGTTGCCACTGCAATATGAAAAATAAGAGAAATTCTGTGATACAATATTTCATTTTGACAATACTCTTACTACATACAAAACAAAGTAAAATAGTAACCTTAAATGGATAAAGTTATCAGCTGACCAATGGAATTCACCTGAAAGTCGCATCAACCTTGAAAATGTCCGGGTGTGACACTCTCTCCAATGTGGCCAACCCTGTGTGCATTTAGCCATAAATCACATTTCCAAACTCCGGATCATAATACAATAATTGTTTCACCACTTTTCCTCGCTCTTTTTAACTTGATGATGAAGTTACTTCACCTACAGTTGTCATCTTTTTCTTTACATATTATGGAAGCTTTATGACTTTTGAGTTAGTGACAATATGTGGGTATGCTTTACTAAAACAAAAACTTTTAAGGCTAATGGAAGAATTAAGCGGAGCTCATACTGCAGGCCATCTTCCTTTACGTAAAGGCCTATATACTTTATTTACTTATGTATTATACTTATCATCATTAACTTGACTTCCAATTTTCAAGGGATGGATCACGTACATCAAGCTTGGATATCACTGAATTTCCATTTTTCCATACATATTCGCAGTTTCCTGCATTAGCAAGGTAGCGTTAAGAACAGAGGAATTTATATCACTGAATTTATACACCTTATTACTTGTGATACTATCACAAAACTGATAATACTACTGCATAATGATCACCTGTAATTAAAGTTAAACTATTTAATTAAAGTTAACTATTTCTTAACATTACAATAACTTTACATTCAACCAAAAATAGGAGTCAACATCAGTGTTATTTGGATCTGTCACTTACCTATCTATCATTTTTTAACTCCCGTTTACCCTGAGTGGATCGAGAGCATGCAGTGTGCAACTAATAAAATGACAGCATAACAATGCTTCATCCCCATAATGTTTCCTGACTGTTATGATTCAATTCAATTTTCTTTAATACCTGTCTCTTGTTTCCACACCTTGGTGAGCCAGCATCAAGAACAGACAAATAAACCTTCAAGGAAAACTTTTCTTAACTCTGTCCTCTCTTCCCTCTTTAGAAGAGTAACAATACACGAAGAGAGGATTTCCAGGCCCCACCACTCTTACCCTTCTTAGCTCCTTTCATCATGACATGAAGGAGATGCAGGAATAGAATTCTTGCTTCCTTGTTCCCAGGGATGTGATTCAGGTCACGCATTGACAGAATGAGCTTAGCTGGAGGAGGTGATCTATCCTCTGTCACTTTAGAAAACACGGATGAGCAGCAGAACTAAATACAAGAATACAAAATTTTGCAAAGATACAGGTTTACAGCAAGTACAGTGATAAACTGTGCCATTGCAAGAAGCCCCTTACATAATCCAGTGGGTGAAAGCTTTAAAATAACAATATTATCTAAAACTAGAAGGTAACATAATGCAAGAAATATCATAATTCTGTATCATACCTGACTACCTCTCTTTGGCAAATTGGTGACAGGGAGACATGAACTGCAACGTCACCAGCACACACCTGCACTCTTGCTGTCATGAATGATGTTTCAATAGTAGGGCCTGACATCAACACCCAAGCCCTACAGGTCGTACCATGGTTCACCTCGACCACTACATAGGCCAGTGAAAATAATATAAAAAATCCAACTTACGTTTGCACCTCAATCGTAGCCAAATTTTCATATGCCAGCTCACACTTGTCGTCAATTTCAAGAGCCTGTGTAATGTAGGACCGGGCCTGTGCTAGGTCTCCTTTCCACTGAAGTATGAGCAAAGCCCTGTGAACAAGTGTGGTGGGATTGTCTGGTTCCACTTCTAAGGCTTTGATGTAGTAACTGTCAGCTCGTTCATGTTCGCCCTGATCACAGAGAACCTGAAGGGGAGGTGGAATGATTTAAGGGGGATGACTGGTAATGCCAGAAATGGCAAACAAGTATGGGGAAAAAAAAAATATATATAATTCAAAGCTCGTTAAGAGTTTAAAAGGACTACGAAGGTAGTAAACAACATGGAGGGAGTAAATTATCATCTTTTTCACTTTATCATTCATATCTAGCAAAAAGTCTATGGACTGTGAACCCCTTCAATCAAACCATTCATGCACCACTTTTATGTCTCTATCTTGACGTATTCTAATGCTCCATTTAAAAACTATCGAACATCCATACTTCCATGTCTCCTCTTCAAAATTCAACATTTATAATTATGTCCATCGAATACACAGAAGAATCCAAAGACATAAGTAAAATAAAAAACAAATGACTAAATTTCTTTTTTCAGAAAAATACAAAGGAGAAACATTACCTGAGCATAAAGTACATAACACTCCACACATTTGGGGAAATTCTTAATAGCTTCTTCAAACTTCTTCATCACTTCCTCAACCTTTGCTTTGTCACCAAGCTGATATGCGTATCTGTCACAGCAGAGTTATACGTAGTTATTCTCTTAACGCTAACACCTGTATTTACTGGCTATTTACCCCCTTAGAAAACAAGTCTGAAGTGCTGTTATGGCAACATCTATATAATAGGTTTTTTAAGTCCTGAATACACTTTTATTTCATTTATTTCAATTATAATATCAAGGTTTTGTGCTTAGCAATAGTTTTATAGTCATTATAAATTGTTCTCACCTGTAGTCTGTGTAGCACCGCTGGACGAAGGCAATGGGGAAGTTGGAATTAAGTTCAACAGCTGTTTTGAAATCTGACATGGCTGCATCAACCTTACCTATCAATAAATATATCTGAAAAAGACGAGAGAAATTCTATTAATTCACAATGAAAAATAAACACAAGAGGAATCTGTACAATTAAATCCTGTCAATACTCTTTTCTCTATTGTGAATAAACACCTTGAACGTATTCCATCTTCCAACTCTTGTAGAGACCTCAATCCTGTTCTGACCATTACCCCATTCTTCATACTTTTAGTAACCGATCTACTAACATAAACAAGGCATTTCTTATATACAAAGCAAGATGCAACAAACAAGATGCTTTGCAAACTCTTACCCCAGCTAATGCAAATGGTGTAATGAAAAAATCTATCTTGGGGGAAATTACCAATAAAGTGCTACAGAACCTAATATTCCACTCCTTAATTAGGAAATCCAGGGCCTATTTTTCAAAATTTTTCATTCAATTAAACATCAACTAACAACAATAATACCTGTCCTCTATGATGGAAGACATCAGAATTAGTAGGATCTAAAAGGGCGGCTCTGTCAAAGTCTTGAAGACTGCTATCCACTTTTTCATGCTGCATGTGTAGTGATCCACGCTTTACCAAGGCATTTACTTGCATCTGCAATGAAGAGTGAGACAGATCAACTCATCTTAAAAAAACTGTTTAAATATAATATGGACATCGAAAAAAAAAATTCTTTAAGAGTGAACGTGCCACAAGGGTTAGATTAACATTCAATAAACGTGGGAAACTGTAATGACATATTGGTACATACGAAAGAGATGTGCAAGACTAAAATAAAGTCATCAAATTGTCACAGAGTGCAACCCTTTACTAAAGTATTTTCAATGCCTGGGGACTGACGCACTCTTATCTTCATTGCGTCAAGTCATCAACATAATTTACTAATAATACTATATGTAGATCTGACAGTGATATAATCTCCAGAAGTGTGGCGGTTAAGAAAATTCAGACTGAAGCAGCAGTACTTTAATCTCTTATGTTTTGACCCAAGGTCTTCTTCAGAGGGAATTATGATGATACGAATGATACTATTCTCTCTGGAGAAAGACTGGTTGAAATGAAAGAGACAGAAGTACCCATGTTTCATTCAGAGTATCCTTACCACCACACTTCCACTAACATATGAATCCAGTCAACACTAATTTCTTAATTATACACAAAATTTTTAACCATGACCTATCTCTGATCTCTAACCTTGAGTGGACAACCTTCAATGCCGATAAGCGCAGTAAGGTCTTCCACGGCCTTTGTACTCTCCCCACGAAGCTGGTACAGCGTGGCCCGTAACAGCAGTGATTCAACTTTGTATGGAGTGAGAGGGTTTAACAGTTCATTCTGGCAGCATTCAATGATTTCTCCATAATTGCCTTCCTGTAGATGCTGTCTTGCTTTCAGGTAACCACTGTCGAAGGAGATTTTATCATTTTGGGGCCCTCACAATAGCTATCATCTATGTTAAGCGATTTTCTCATTGATACTGCCATTTCATAGAATAACAGTTCACAATTATGACTGATTTCTGCCAAATTACTTATTTGGAATAACATATGAACTACAGACAAAAATTAAAGTGCTGTACACTCATAATTGTTGAACTACAGACAAAAATTAGTGCTGTACACTCATAATTGATATATATATATATATATATATATATATATATATATATATATATATATATATATATAAAAGCAGCCAGTGGTATCTACTTAACTAACACAGGAAATGTTCATCAGGTGGAACAGCAATCACACAATTTATGACAATTTATAAGATTTGAAACAATGCATTACATATGACAGCTAAAGAATGGACGAGAGCGAATGATGTTTATCTTCATCTGTTCCTGGCACTCATGCTGATACAGGAAACAGTGAACAGGCATTGAAAAAATAAAGGAAAATACAACATATGGATGTTAACCAATCCAAAAAGGAAAAAAATGCCAATGAATATGAAAAATCTTGCACCCCACACACCCTCCTGCATGTTCAGGCCCTGAGCCTTCAAAGTGTTTTTCACGGCATCCTCCTTGGTTTCCTCCTTTTTCTTGTTCCTTTCACCTCTGACATGTACACCCTTTAAGTCACCCTCTCCTCACTCATCCTCTCTGCATGTCCAAACCATTTCAGTAGACCCTCTTCAGTTCTCTCATACAAACTCCTCAAACTACCACACCCTGTCATTTCTTATTCAATCAACTCCACTCTCACCACATATTGTCCTTGGACATTTCATTTCCAACAAATTCCCCCTATCCTTTACATTTCTGCCTAAGGCCCATGCCTCATACCCAAATAACACTGACATGACTACTATACCATCCAACATACCCATCTTTGCCTTTAAAGACAAGCGTCCTCTCTTTCCATACATATCTCAAAGTGCCCAGGACCTCGGTCCACTCATCCACCCTGTGGCTCACTTCACCTCCCATAGTTCCATTCCCTGCCATAAACAAACTGATTGATAAGGCTCACAGGAGGCAAAAGAATTTGAATATTGGTAAGTGAAAAGCTTTACATACTGGGATTAAAATGATAGGGTAAGCTTCTGTACAAATTCTGTTTAGCTACAAAAGGTGAGGGAAAGATTTGGGAATAATAATCTGGTGATCTGAAGGCCAAGTGAATTGTAAAACAAGCAAAAAAATTCTTGGATTCATAGGTATGGCTTTCAGATTCAAGTCTAGGGAAATCATCCTCACTGTACAATTATCTGGTGCATCCCTATACTGAACACTGTATTCAGTTCTGGTCACCTTCCTTGAAAAAAAGAAAAAAAGACAAGCAGAGTGGAAAGAGTACAGCATCAAGCTGCCAAGATACTTTCCAGATGAGAGAGAAATTCTATGAAAGCTAACTTCAAAAATTTAAATACATATAGCTTAGAAAAATGAAGGTAAAGAGGTGATCTAGCTCAGGCATTCCAAACTATCAAAGGCTTTGATAGTCTCAATCTAAAAAGCTACTTCAGGCTCGATTAATCTGATTTCATTTGTAGTAATGGATACAAACATATTACCTTTAATGAGGAGAAGTACGCTTTCTTCAATGCCATTGTTACCGTATGGAATGATTTACTGATTAGGGAGGTTGAAAGCAGTGCTACTGCTACTTTTCAGTACTGACTCGATAAATACTTAGCTTCCAAGTCCATGGTTAATATTAATTGTTCCTCCTTAGTCAAATGAACAGTTTGCAGGTTTTTCTCTCTAAATCATCCGTTTGCCTTTCTAGTTTTACCAAACTAATGTGCGAGTTTCTGAGATATTTTTGTTATCGCAAACAGCCTCGAAAGTACCCAACAGTCTGGTGTTGCTTTATTTCCTTTTGTATTCCCTTTGCAGTAATAAGACCAATGTAATATATGATGCTGAGGGATGCAAATAAGCGTAACTACATACTACGTAATAGCCCCACTCGAAAGTCAAATGTACCGTATACCATACTTGTTGGCTGTATTTTTCTCTGGAGGATGTTCTGCCTCATCCACGTCACCCTCTTTCTCCTTATCGACAGAGTTAAATATGGGGTCCTCAGCAAATGACTCGAAGAATGTCTTGATGAAGTGCTTTGACGACATGACGGGCTCACGATCCTCCATGGCTTCCTTGGCATGCATGCGACCTGTCAAAAGGACAAACCAGTACTAGTTACTAAATGTAAACAAACTAAATGGAAATTGTACTGAAATAATAAGCACTAACGCGGGGGGGGATCAGCTTTAGGCCTAAGTAAACTTTCCATCTACGAAGGAAAGAAAGAGAAATGTCCGGAAATTTCAATGTTTTTGTAGTGACTGGCATGACACAGACAAATAATATATCCCATTCAAAGCCATCTTTGGTGACAAAATTTTTGAAAAGAAAGAGTACAAATTAAACAACATTACAGCTTTTATCACATATTTCAAAAGTGCTTCTCTTACAGTGAGTGATTTTTGTTTTCATAATTTCCTTAAGGTTCCATGAATGAACAAATGCCACACGTCATTTATCACTAATTATATTTTCACACCTCGGCATTGTACTAAATCAACCAATGTAGCATATCATCATGACTCAACTTCAGAGGCGATTTTTATGAAGTAAACTGGTCTCCTTTAAAAGGACTCAGCCCCTTACTCCACTTATAATACAAACAGCATAAGTGGTCCTACAACTAAAAGACTTTTCATACGTTTACTATTTCCCACATTAGCGAGGTAGTGCCACTCTCTACCTGTCATGTATAATGCACTGAAGCCACTGTATGCTGGGCCATAAGTGATAGCATGTGAAAAACATAAAAAGGTTTGTTGGCGAAAGGCACAATTGCTGCATTTCTTAAACTTACCTAATTCTTTTAGCACGCGATCCACATTTACAAGTGTAGCTTGATTCTGGAAGGATTCTATGATACATACTGCAGTCAAATCTTCCAAAGCTTGATCTAAATCCTTTAGCACTTCACATGCTTTTGCACGTCTCTGAAGAGCCTTCACATAACGCTCGTTCAGCTCCAAGGCAGCAGTGCAATCTCTTAAAACACATTCCCAGTTTTTCTGGAAATTAAACGACATATGTATATGATTCTGTCTATATTCCTTAAATAAGGAACCTTTCCACATTCAAGGCATTTTAACTTAAGGAGAAAGAAGTAGTAAGAGAGAATAACTAAAATGAGATTTTGTGAGAAAAAGAAAAACTTGGACACATATATGGATTAGTTGTTTGGCTTTATTTCTACACAAAAGCTAAGAAACAATGAAATAAGTAATGTCATAAAGTCTAGTAAAATCCAACAGGATTCAGCAACAACTCAGCAGAGTAAACAGGTGAGATATTAAGGGGATCATATCACCATGTTTGCCAACTAGCACTCTTACATGTCAAGATCCAGGACATAAACATGAATATGGACTGAAGGCAGTAGAATAATTCTTCCTCTACTTAGTAAATGCCAAGTAAAAATGAGTTATCTGAAAAAGAAAGCTTTGCTAATAGGAACACATCAAATAATTTTCATACATGACTGAAATGAAGCCTATTATATAAATGATGAGTAAGGTGTATACACTCGAGGCATATTTCTTCTGTGGATGGTGTGGTGTTATGAGTTAAAAGAACGATGAAGAAAATATCACCATACAGACTTGAAGAGTACTGGAGGGAAAGAAATGGGGAACATATGCTTGAAATGGTATGTGTGAGGGAAGCATGTAAGGACTGAGACAAACGGAGACTCATTTGCCATGGCCACCCCCTTGATGGGAGTTGTTGGAGGGAACGGGCATCATAAATATACATAGACAGATAGGTACCACCATATGAATGTCACTAAAGCATCAATCAGAGTACAGTATGAAACACTGAAGCGATATGAAAATACTGAAAGAACATCTGGGGAAAAAGTTATGTTTAATACACATGATACTTCCAGAATGTCTCAAGAAAACCAATACTGCAGTCTAGAAGTCTCCGACTGCATCTGGGATTAGCTGGTATATATGCCCTCTAATACAGTAACATTTCAATAGTCTGTCCCACAATCAAATAATAATACATGCAACATGTAACTATAATTACTCAGGCATAACTAATAAACTCATATAACATGACAACTCAACTTTTGTTGAAATAGGATCTATAAATACCATATACATATTTCCCTTCCTATCATATTAACTTTCATCACAAACATAATACTCATTTAAAACAGAACTCACCTGTTGCTCGTAAGCTGCAGCCCTATTCTGATAAAATGTGGACAAGTCAACTGTGCTCTCTGGTGGACATGTTTCTATTGCTTGATCGTAGCATTTGATGGCTTCGCTATATTTGCCTCCTTTGAAATACTTGTTGCCTTTGTTCTTGTAACTCTGTGCTTTTTCTAATGGTGTCTATAAAAAAAAAAGGAAATAATTAAGCTAAATTACACAAAAACTGTATCGATACAACTCTCAATCAATACTAAGTTCAATGAAAATCATGTTGTCATTGAATAACCGATTATTCACTAATTCTACTCAAAAAGCATTACTGATACTGGTGTCTACAAACTGTATAAACTATCAAACGAAATTAAACGATAATCATACTTTACTACACTTCAAACTAAAAGGAGTCTTAACATATGACATAAAGTTCATGTCGATGATCTGTATAAACTATGTGGTTCTGGACTCAACAGAACTTTTCCACGAGGCAGGAAACCTTTGAGAAAACAGCACCGTACCACATCCGAACAAATCCATCCACCTAAAGATGCAGTTCTACCCGTGTAGAACATCACACAAAATCTTACGTAACAGCATAACTAAGACAAAAATATATATGGTAACAAAATAAAAGCATTAGTTTGAAAATCATGCAGTTATGTTCATCATAAAATCAGGACTGTCGATAAGCTTTTGATTACGACGTCAAATCCAAGGGTTAAGGGTGGTGGAAGGTCCAGCAGGGCATCACCTCACTTACGGCAGCAGCTGAAGTTCCTGGGCCAAATCACGCTATCGAGCTTTTATTCTATTCTCTAGACATTACGCTACAACTGCAAAAATTACATCACCCAATGTGCCGATCTAGTTTTTGAGCAATAATAAAATTAGCATTCTGCCATCGGATAATGTTAAATTTTGTTGTCACGTTCGTAAATTAAGTTAACAATAACCCCAAAATTTTCCCTTAAAGTTTTAAGACCTTCTGAATTTGAGCATTTTGCTTACGAGAGTAAGTTGCTGGAAGGATAAGCAATAAAGCAGTTATTGGACGTGCAATTCGTCCTGCCCCAAACAAATTCATCGTATCAGTATAACAAATGCTCCGTAAACCACATTTAACACGTAAAGAAACAAAAGGTGGGTAATTATCACTCCTTAATCAAACTCCGTCTGATTTAATGATATTTATTCGTACAAAAATGACAAATAAATTCATGTAAGCAAATTTATGCGTAAAGAATCAATATCATTTATCGTGATTCATGACCCTACTAATTGCCTGGGCTCATTTACGTGTAAATGATTTACGTGTAAATGACCCCTATAATTGACCCGATAAACCAAAGCAGACAAATAATTAAGAGCCAGAGAAAATTAGACCTCCATTAATGTCTGGATACCCATCCGTGCCCTTGGCCCTCCATTATCCTTCCCGGCCGCCATTCCCAGGGGCACAGATCCCCCCCCAGAGGGAAAGGCCCACGAATACCCCCATTCCAGCGGGGCTGAGCCCTTGTGGGAGGGGAAAAAAAAAAAAACCTGGCCATTCCTCGGACTCACCAAATTCACGGCGTCGTCTGCCTTGGGTGAGGACGACTCGCTGGACGGGGTCGTGACGCTGTTCTCGGCCTCGGGCGACTTCTCCGTGGCTGTCTCGCTCTCCCCGCCTTTCTTACTGCTCTCCCGGACCAAGAGGTAGTATACGGCCACGCCTGCGGCCAGGGTTCCTCCCACGGCGAGGGCAATCTTCCAATTCGGGACGCCGGTCTGCTCCGTTGTGTGCTTCGAGAGCGCCATGTTTACTTGTCCACATTGATTGCAAATACACCTTTCGTATTTTCCCTCTGTATCTATTAATAAAAAATGTCCTGAATTAATTTATATACCTGATAATATAAATGGTTTATATCAGTTCATTGTTTCGCGGCCACTGTCTTTGTGCTGAGGCTTTGTCACCGTATTATATAAATGTTACGAAAGGTGTGCCCCCCGCACACCATATGACCCGAGATTTTTCTCAATTTTCTTTAAAAATTCCTAAAATTATGGAAAATAGATTGATATATATAAATTTTCCAGGCGGGAAATGTATATATATAAATGCTATACCAAGAGCATCCCTCAGCTATAAATATAAAGCCTTCATATTATGCAATATAGTCTTTTTTTCCCCCCGCCCTCCCTCCCCCCCCCCCTCTCAACAATGGCGCCTTCTCATCTTTGTGCAAAATATTTGCTTTGTCTCCCTCTAAATGCGAGAAAGACAGGCAGATCATGCATGGTAAACCCGCCACCAACCTCGCTGGCGTCAGGCGCCACTGTAGAGCACAGAGGGAAAGAATTGGGGAAAGGTCGTGGGGTCTGATTACATGGTAAACAGAAGGCATCCATAATGGAATTCGCACGAGGTTTCCTGTTCCCCCATTTTCTGAAGTAATTAATCGTTTATGATTAAGAGGCTGAGCTAATTTTTTATATATATATAAACACGATTTTAATCTCGAATAAAATCTATGTCATCGTTACTGTCAACAGCAGCAAGCGGTTTTTACCAGACTAACGCACCTGTTTCTATGTCTAACGTCGACTTCCCGTTTTCTTTCCTCAAATTTCTCTCCCTATTATAATTTTTCCATCCAAAAAGCTCTAATGTACTTCTAAGGCTTCATAAAACATAAGACATATCATAATAAGCAAATAAATGATTTATCACTACATTTAAAGATTTTTCTTGTTCGTGTGAAAAGATTTTTTATTTCCAAATATGAGCTTGCGAATAAAGGGCGTATCCGACACTTGCATTTGTGTACGATTACCTGTCCGTCTGTAAATCTATGGATAATAGTAACGGGAGTGATGGAATGTGCAAGAGATGCATGTGGAATGAGAAAGGTGAGAGGTGAGCAGATTAGGAAGGGTAGTGAGTGGTGGAATGAAGAAGTAAAGTTGCTAGTGAAAGAGAAAAGAGAGGCATTTGGACGATACTTACAAGGAAGGAGTGCAAATGAC
>JAYMFT010416683.1:0-17895 GCA_038088735.1 Panulirus argus | reverse complement strand
CTGTAGGACTCGCCATGGCAACCTACAGTCTCTCACAGCTTCTGTAGGACTCGCCATGGCAACCTACAGTCTCTCACAGCTTCTGTAGGACTCGCCATGGCAACCTACAGTCTCTCACGGCTTCTGTAGGACTCGCCATGGCAACCTACAGTCTCTCACAGCTTCTGTAGAGCTGTCCGTGGCGTCTGTCCGCCTTCTCATGGGTTCTTCAGTCCTCCATGCTAATCGAACACAATCCTCCGCAGGGGTGCATCTTTTCCCTGTCTCCCGGAGGATGTTGCTTTACACCTGCCTCCCCCCCACTTCCACAGACTCGCGTCTGCACCGACGGGAATTAGAATCGAATGGAAGGGCGAACGTTTCCTACATGCCGGTGGCTGTCGGAGGCTTAACAATAACTGTTTCTGAAGGAAGTTTAGGAGGGCGGCTTCGACAGAGGAGGTGGCGCTTGCTCGACGTGATCTCGCGGGGGGGAGGGGGGTTTGGGCACTGATATGGTGGTGTCGTAAGCGATGTCTGTATTACGGAGGAGAGTGGAGGAGAGGAGAGGAGAGGTCGTCGTCTTCGGAGTTTATGACGACATCTTTAATTGCTCCTCCCCAGGATTAGTCCGCGTCTCTCGAGTGGATTAATGAAACGCCGGAGCCTGCCTGACTGTTTATGAAGGCGGGGTGATTACAGGGTTCGAGGAGGAGTCAGAGCTTCTCCTCTCTCCCCCCCCGCCGTAAGTCTAGGGCCGGTAATTGTGCGGGAGCACGACTGGTCAAGGTTACCGGTAAGGTGTGGCAGGGGAAGTGTAGGTGGCCAGGTGTGTGTGTAGCAGGGCAGCGTAGGTGAGCGGGTGTGTGGCAGGGGGGAGGTCTATACGCCTGTAGGGTAAGGTAGGGTCTTCTGGGGTGATAGGGGAACCCCATACCCCTCTACAGGGGTCTCGAGGTGTGGCAGGGGGATGTGCCCCCCTCTCCCCGCCCCCCCGTGCACGTCGCTGGGGGAGCTATAAGGGGTGTTTCCCCACACACACACACACACACACACCTGGCTGGCCCCCGGTCCTCCCACACCTGGCTGACCCGCCTACACCTGGAGCCCTGCACCGATCGCTGCTGCAACGCCTCCTCCGCGTACCTCTTGCCCTTCCCGTTCCTACCTGACGTTCCTCCCTGCCCCTTTACGTTCCTCCCTGCCCCTTTACGTTCCTCCTTGCCCCTTTACGTTCCTCCCTGCCCTTTACGTTCCTCCCTGTGCTTTACGTTCCTCCCTGTGCTTTACGTTCCTGCCTGCCCTTTACGTTCCTCCCTGCCCCTTACGTTCCTCCCTGCCCCTTTACGTTCCTTCCTGTGCTTTACGTTCCTCCTTGCCCTTTACGTTCCTCCCTGCCATTTACGTTCTTCCCTACCCTTTACGTTCCTCCTCGCCCTTTACGTTCCTCGCAGCCCATCGCACCAAGGTACATTCTGTCGTTCTCCGCACCTTCTTCCGTGGAGGAGACGTCGTCAACCTCAGGCGTGGCAGGAGGCGTGAGTAGGCTCCTGAAGGAGCCACCCGCAGAGCGTTTAACCTCGGCCCTGACGCGAGCTCTTGAGCATCCCGGGCATGGGCGTGGAAGGAAGTCTACCGCCGAAGTTCACTCGCGCGCGCGCACACGCCACCCCCTGCAGGAGCCATCCACCAGGCTCCTCGCCCCGCGCCGTTTCAGCGACTGAGTCGCGTCTTTCCGATCGTCAGCAGAGTGTGACTACTTGGCTTTCCTCCACCGACATGGAATCAAAAAGCCAGTTAACGTTGCTCCGCAAGAAAACGCCCGGAGGGTCTGTCCCGCCCATCTCCGGTTCGGACATTTCAGTCAACAGGGACACACACAGAGTCTTAACAGCCCTGAAGCCGTAATAACCAGAGCATTTAACGCGAGTTTTAGCAGTCCTGAAGCTGTAGTTACAAGAGCACTCAACGGGTGAGGGAGACGATGGTATACGCTCATGGAAAAATATGTGGTGGTGGAGCCTGTTTCCAGACCTGCATGGAAATGTACTGCCTCGCTAGGATGACCGATCGGGTAGGATGCCCGAGTGTAATCGGACCGAGGAACAAGAAACTGCTGTTTTGAGTCAGTGTCGGGGATTGTTTGGAAAGCTTCGCCCATGCCCAAGAGCTTAAATCAGACGGGGACGAGAGAGGTTCTTCAAAGGTGTGCCAGTGTTTCCAGTTCGCGCGGCATAAAATGACTCACCGGCTCACACCAGCGGCCTCAAACAGCCTGATGGACCCAGGCCCTGGCCAGGGCAAGCTACAGTTGCAGACTCGATCCTTCCGGAGGGGAGGTGGTGGGCATACGGTAGCACCAGGAACCCAAATTGACGTGTTTGTCGTTCCATGGTGGTTGGGGGAGGAGGGGGAATACTGATTTACGAGTGGGTCGTAAGACACAGTCATGCTTCATCGTACGAGGGAAAAAACAAGAGGTGTGAAAAAGATATATTCAGGAGCGATTACGCCCCGAGGACGTCGGCAGCACTGATCGCACAACAAAGCAGTTGTTCCGTCATGGAAGAAAATGGAAGGCTGGGTGCTTAAGAACGCTTCAGATGAGGGACGGCGATCCAGTCGTGACCGTTTCCAGGCCCGTTCCTGGAGAGACATATTATGCCGAAGCCAACCATCCAAGGTGACTGGAGTCGCGGAAAATGCAGTTGGAGAGAGAAAGATATCGGGGAATTTAAACTGCTTTTGTCGGTTGTACGAGACGCGGTAAGGTAAGGCCCCAGACCCAGCTGTGGGGAGTACAAGACCTCCCAGACCATCGTAAGGTGTACGTAGGGTAAAGTAAGGTCCCAGACCCAGTTGTGGGGAGTACAAGACCTCCCAGACCACCGTAAGGTATGCTTAGGGTAACGTAAGGTCCCAGACCCAGCTGTGGGGAGTACAAGACCTCCCAGACCATCGTAAGGTGTACGTAGGGTAAAGTAAGATCCCAGACCCAGCTGTGGGGAGTACAAGACCTCCCAGACCATCGTAAGGTATACTTAGGGTAACGTAAGGTCCCAGACCCAGCTGTGGGGGTAGAAGACCTCCCAAACAATCGTAAGGTACCATTATGTAATACCCGTTGGGCTTTAAGCTGGAAAAAAAATAAAGATAAAGATAGCAGCAGGGAAAAGACGAATCAGGGTTTACGACAGAGGGGAAAGTCTCCATGGAAGTAACGCTGGGGGGAGAACCGAGTTACGCGCCAACACGTGTAACGCGCTCGTGTAACACAGACTCGACACGCGTTACCTCTCCACCACCCCCCGCCCCTCCCCTTCCCTACACGGGGCTATTCATACGCGCGCGTCTCCTCTAGGCCTACACAGGGCTATTCAAGTGTTCCGTGGGGATGACAGTGCTACACAGGGATTACGGCGTCGTACTGAAGGCCCGTTTTATCGTAAGGCTTCCTGACGGAGGACGGGGAGTTCTGGCCTCTGCTGGGGTGCGCAAGGTGGAGGAACTCCCTCCTCAGGACCATAGTGGTGTCTTGAGATTAAGAATTGGGTGAATGAGTTCCTTGGAGATTCATCTACGGGCGGATAGAGAGCTGTGAGGAGACGAGAAACGGGGGGGAATAGAGCCGTTTGAGACGGCCTGAGGCGCCACTGCCTTCCCCTCTTGCTGCATGACGAGCAAAACGACAGCTTGGAACGGGGCTGACCCAAGGGAGGGTAGAAGACCTCCGAAAACCATCGTAAGGTATGGTCTTATACCCAGCTCAGGGGAGTGGAAGACCTCCAAAACCATCGTAAGGTATACGTAAGGTAAGCTAAGGTCCCAGACCCATCTCTGGTAGGGGGGGGGGGAGGATTTAGAAGACCAACACCACCACCGTAAGGGATGGTGAGGGGACCCCATACCGACCACCTTTTGGAGGGGGAGTAGAAGACCTCCGATCCCATATTGCAATCATGAGTTACCCGTGTGGTTAAGGTGAGCTGTGCAGGACTGTTGCTATGGCCCGCCGCAAAACGCCTCCCCCTCCATATCCTGCGGCCAGCCGACTCTGAGTCGTGCCGTCATATGTCGTCTTAATCCCCGAAATTAGTTCGTCAGAGTGACATTAAGACGCGGATGGAAGCCCGGGGGCAACCTTGACATAAGTTACAGACGGTGATTGCGTGGTATTTTCTCGTCACAGACGCACTAAAAAGAGAGGATCAATATATTGTTTACATCTGGCGCGCGAGGGAGGGGGAGGGCGCCAAACTGGGATGTTGTTTGCGGTTGTAAAACCTTCAGAAACGTGAGGCATTAGGGGTTAATGACATGTATTGTCTCGAGAGGAATTCCTGCCGTCAGGGGGGGCCCCTCTCTCTCTCTCTCTCTCTCTCTCTCTCTCTCTCTCTCTCTCTCTCTCTCTCTCTCCTGGTGGTGGTGTAGCACTGTCATGCCCTTGTGGTTTATAATTGACGGCTCTGGAGGGGACCCGACTGATCGCCCGCCGTCCGAGCTGAATGTGCCCGGCATTGCCTGAAGGCAGAGGAACCGTGATGATTATGTCTTGTCCAATTTCTTTTGCTGGGAGTCGACGACTGTGGTGGTGGTGGTGGTGGTGGTGCGGGAGCCTTGAGCCAGGCAGGGAAGTAGTGGAGAAATATCTCAAGTTCCTTTTGAATACTGAATGTCGAATATTTGATGACAGGGAGAGAGATATTCGCGAGGCGTTATGAAGAAGACAGAGCGCATTTGACAGAGAGCGAGACGCCATGACCTGGCATTGCGCCCGACCTTCCCTACAGACGCGGCGTTGGCGTTGTTGCGTACGCAGGGGGTTTACGCGGCGTGGAGGCGGGGTAGGGGTGGGTAGGGGGTAAGCTTGCGTAATGCGTATGTGTGGGGGGAAGGAGAATGGGGGGGAGGGGTGTCATGCGGACGATGCCTGGGGTTTAGACGAGGTCTTGACACAGGTGAAAAGTCTCGTGGTCTGTGACAGCAACCACTACACCACTGAGGCGTGTGTGTGTGCGTGTGTGTGTGTGTGTGTGTGTGTGTGTGTGTGTAATTGCAGTGACCAAGTTAATGACCTGCAATTTCATTGGTGGAGACCGGTATGAAATAACGTTTATAGTGTCGTTTCTCTTCTTTCCTTCTATACTTTTTTTATCATACTCTTTTTTTTATTTTTTTTTATCATACTTGTCTTTTTTTGACCTGAATTTCTTCCCAGCTCACACTTGGACGGTATGACCTCCTCTCAGTCTCATGCCACGCCTACCTGAGCGGTCCACGCCTGGTCCCAAGCCTTCCTGATTGACCCCACTTGGTCCCACGTCCTCCTGAAACGTCCCTTACCTGGTCCCAAGCCTTCCTGATTGACCCCACTTGGCCCCACGCCCCTCTGAGCGCCCCCCTCCCCCCCCTCGCCTGCTGAGCCTCCTCCACCTGCTCTCAGTCGTCTGAGGACAGCGTGGGCGGCAGTCGAGGGCGGTGGCACACAGCTGGTCCCCTCACCCGTCGACGCCACCACAAGCGCCGCAGGAGCGAGTTGAACTATTCCGCTTCATTAAGTTGTAAATTGGGTTATAATAGTTTCTGGGATGGGTAACAGGGGTCGCTCTTGTTAAGGTCAGTGGTGAGGAATGTTTGTCTCCTCGAGAGAGAGAGAGAGAGAGAGAGAGAGAGAGAGAGAGAGACGTCTCTTAAATTTGAGTTTATGGAGCAAGTGGCGTTTTAGATTTTGCTTGTTACGCGCGTGCACACACTTCCCGTCCGTCATTTAAATAAAAGAAAGTATTTATTTGTCTCCAGTGTTGATATTGGCACTGAATTTTCAGGGTGCAGTGAATATGCACAGTCCACAGTCTCATCAGAGATGTAGCTTGATGGGGGTCTCTCCTGTGCACAGCTACTTAGCGTAGCGCAGCCTGGGGTTGGTGGAAGCCCTTGGAAAGAAGGGGGTACTGGGGTAACACTGGACCCTTTCAGAAAGGGGCACTGGACACACGACCCTTTCAGAAAGGGGTCCTAGGAATAGACATAGATAAGTAGATTAGATGGAGATTTTACTGTCATTTAGCGTAGTCCCGCGCGCGTGTAGTACTTTTATCCAGTCTCGCTCTACATACGAGTGCACATCTACCTTGGCGGTGGAACAGACTCGGGGACAGGAGGAGGATCTCGTAGACTCTCCGCAGAACTGACAGTTCACTCAATTGTCGGTTCGTACCACGTACGTCGTGACGTTCCTTACTTACGGACGGACGGACGTCCCCGTGTGTGTGTGTGTGTGAGGCTCTCCTAGCGTTGTTGACCATGCGGCAGGAGGAGGAGGAGGAGGGAGGGAAGGAGGGTGGTTCATACCTAGACAACTCACTCTGCCTGTTTATGTTGCTTCCATGACTCCAGGAAGTGGAAAGAAATATGTTCTGTGGTCGTGAAGGTTACCTGGGGGGGGGAAGGTGGTGATGGCGTCTTGGCAAGGCGCCTCCGGCTCTATCGCGCGCGAGTAATACACACAGCGAGATTTATGTCACCAGGAAGCGAGGGGGGGGAGAAACTCGGGCATATTTTACTGCGCCAGCGAGAGCTACCAACAGCATCCTGCTGTGCTCCTCCGTCAGCCACCACGACACCACAGGTGTGTCTCTCTGGGCACCGTTGAGTGACTTCCCTCGCCTCCCCTAGGCGTGAGAAGCCCAGCCCCATAGACTCTGGTTCAGCCAGGGACTCGAAGCCTTTGCCGAAGCGCTTCGGGTTCACTATGTGTGTGTGTGTCGAACTCCTCCCCCCCCCCCCAAGCGTCCCTGACCAACCCCGTGTCGAGAGGAGATCCCAGGCCGTAGTCTATTAATATGTATAGCGAATGAATGAAGACTGGATAAATATTCATGTGTGTGTATAAAGGATATTGTTTCAGCCGCGGTCGGGTCCACGGGTAGGCGGGGAAGCCTCTAAATCACGCTAAATGGCCTCTCCTCTCCCGTCGCAGACCATCCCCAGGATGGGATCTGGGATGAGGCTAGGTGCTGGGGGCCTCTTCCTCCGGAGCTGAGGCAGCCCACCTATCCCCGTCCTCCCTCCCTACCCACTGGCCGCCATTGCTTATTAATTCAGTGGTGTGCTTTGAGGCAGCTCGAGTAAAAAGGAAGAATTTTTATGTTTCAGGAGATAGACTTCAAAGACTCGAAGATAAAGCTGATTGCTGTCGGGTCTTCGTCGTCAGGAGCCCCAGGGGCGGGCGGGCGTGTGTGTGCGTGTCTGGGGTTAGTTAGAGCTAGCTCCACGGCCGGCTTCGTTCGAGCCTACGTCATCAGGGTTTCGTGGTTGTGAGGAATTGGTTGTTGGGTAGTTAACGCCTAGGACAAGTGTCTCTGTTGACATTAGGGTCGTGCTGGTGGTAAGGGGTCAGACGTTCTTGTTGGCCTCTCTCTTATTCTCTCTCTCTCTCTCTCTCTCTCTCTCTTGGGGAGAACGAGTGGCGTGGGTGAGGATATTGACGGTGAAGCCACCTGTCTGTATGTTGAATGTGTCAGGCCAGACTACATTCAGTGACATTCACAGCCCTCAGGCGCGAGTCGAATGAGGAAGTGACGTTCCTGACGATAATGTGCGATTTAGGGATAAAAGTGAGTATTTTTTATTTTTTTCTTTTCTTCCTCGAAACTGCTTTGCCACCACGGAATGCTGAAGGTTCTGACGGGTGGTAAATGAACAGATTGTTCTCCAACAAGAACAGGTCGTGATGGTTTGTATAGTATAGTCCATCTGTGTGTATGTATATATATATACCTAAATGTGTGTGTGTGTGTGTGTGTAGTTAAGTATTATGATTACACCATCGAGACGAGAGGTTCATGAACGCGTATGTCTCCCCGCAGATGAGCTGGAGTCGCAGATCTTCCCAGGGAACAAGAGCGAGACGGACTACTTCCGGTTGTTACAGCGAGACGGCGATTCGCTCTTGATTGGGGCGAGGTAAGTTTAAAATGAAGTCTTATGTATTTTCACCACCAATATATATATACATATAACGTCTTCCTCATATGGCGTCTGAGCCTTATACGCCCTTTCCCTTCCACCCTTGTGTGAGGAGGCGGCCTTATACACGGCCCTTGAGGCATGCCCTTCGGCACAGAGGCGGTAACCGTATATCAAGGCAAGGCCGAAGCAACAGTACTGTCCGCCTGTCTGTCTGTCTCTGTCTATCTGTCTCTTTTTAAGCATTATTGTGGTTATGTTTCGTTTTGGAAGCCATTTCCCGTCACCGCAAGGCAAGGCTACTTTTGCGGCGGCCCGCGCTTCTACGGGGGAAGCGACCCTCACAATTCCCATGGTCGAACGTTTTACCTTCTCCCTCCCCCCCCTCCCCCCTCCCTCCCCCCCACACAAACCCCCACCCCCCCACCCCCATCAACGCCACTACTACTACTACCACCAGTAGCAGCAGCAGCAGCCAAGCACGCGACCCCTTCGGCAGGAGTCGCTTCCTAGCCCCATTTTGCCACACTGAGGCATACAGAGCACACTACTACTGCTACTGCTACTACTACTAGTACTACTACTACTACTGGTACTACTACTACTACTGGTACTACTACTACTACTGCTGCTACTACTACTACTACTAGTACTACTACTACTAGTACTACTACTACTACTACTACTACTACTACCACTACCACCACTACTGCTACCACCACCACCACCACTACTACTACTACTACTACTACTACTACTACCACTACTACTACTTTACCACTACTGCTGCTGCTACTACTACTACTTCCACCTCCTGTACTGATCCAAACTGTAGCCCCTTGAGAACGACTCCGACCTATGAGTTATGATGACCTGGCCCTCAACCTGACCCAGTTATACCTAAGGGTCGTCCAGTCAGGTTCAGGGGTCGTACCGTCGTGCTGAAGGGTCAAGAGTCGTGCGCGAAGGTTATTCACAGCCTGGCGACCGATCGCTTTAGGTTCTAACTAGCAATTACTGACCTAGTCACCTTGCGGAACTACTAGTTGAAAAATCAGACCCCAAATTAAGATGTACATAGAAAAAATATTGGCTTTTCCCGTCCACGGTTGAAAGTCACTCCGAAGAGAACAGTGAATTGAGACATATTATTTCTGATCTCAACACCTTGACTATGGCTACTGTAGTATACATTATATCAGAGTATTTCACGATATTGTATATTATATCCATATTTCTTATAATTGTCTTAAGGCCAGTTTCCAGAAAAGAGGCCTGGACCTTTCTGATAGGCTGCGCACCCTACAGTAGCAGGGGAGTGTAAGACTCCTTTGGAGTGAGGAAGTTCTTTTGACGGGACTGTACTCCCAGTGACACACACACACACACACACACACACACACACACTCCTTCGCCAGAGGTTGACTTTACGCTAGCAGTGTAAGACCCCGAGCTAGTGGAGTCCGGTAACACCTTATCAGGACGTGTGTAAAAAAAAAAAGAATCTGCAGATTACTGCACACGGACCAAGAGTTATGTTTGAATGCGAGGCTTAAAGTTACGTTTTTTTCTTTCTTTCTTCTTCAGCCGGGTTTACGGCAGCTAGCTCCTGGGAGGCTCCAAGGGCGGATGCTTATCTAAATCCCCCAAAAGGCTGGAGGTTCGCCACTCGTTACGCGGGTCTTTTACATGCCGGTTGCTTAAAAAGCCCTCCATATGTGGATGGCTAAGTCCCGGAGGGTCGAAGTGGCTTCGGCTGGTGCGGTTTCGCTTTTGCTTGTTTCGGCTCGTGGTGGTAGCGTGATTGGGAGAGGAAGAAGAAGAGGAGGAGGAGGAGGAGGAAGAGGGAGAGGAGGAGGAAGGGAGGTTGTGATTAGTATACAGGGGAGTCCGTATCGTTCCTTGGTTTGGAAGGCCCCTTCTCTTCTCTCCCCCAGGGTCACAGCCGAGCAGTTGTTGTTGTTTCTTTAACCTTGCGTTTCTTCCTGAAGCTCTGTGTGTGTGTGTGTGTGTGTGTGTGTGTGCGGTGGGGAAATAGTGGTCTTCTTGTGGTAACGCCACTCCCGTCTGGGAATGCAAGCTCCGCCACAATACTGTGTTCTCTCCCAGCCATCTGTTATGAGCTGGGGGTCTCTTGGTAATCCGAGACGCTTCGCAAATGTCAAATGCGTTGGAAGGGCAGTTTAACGTATACCTTTGCGAGGGTTTCGGATGTCTTCTACTCCCCCACGGCTGGGTCTAGGGACCTTAGCTTACCTTACGTATACCTTAACGATGGTTTGGGAGGTCTTCTACCCCACACAGCTGGGTCTGGGACCTTACCTTACCTTATCTTACCCAATAAAGAGCTTCGCAACGTAAAACCCTGGTGTTTGATAACCTCACATTACAACCATTCGTGTGTAATAAAGTCAAAACACAACCAGTGGTGTGTGTGTGTGTGCGCGGTGACCTAACAGCACAGCCCCTGGTGTGTGGCCAGCTCACAACATAGGCATTCGTGAGTAGTAGTAACTTCAAAGGACAGCCAGTGGTGTGCGTGTGGTAAGCTCACAACACGACCGCTGGTGTGCAGCAGGCTGGTACGACAGCCAGTGTCGTGTGGGTGGGAAGCTCACAGCACGACCAGTCAGTGTGGGGAGGTGAGGTCGACTTCGGTGTCCGTGGACCACATCTCGTGTGTCAGAGGGAGATGGGGTTCTGTGTCTGCTCTTGCCGCCAAGGTCGAGCTGGTCCTTGGGGAGATTGGGTTGGGGTGGAGGTCACCCTCAGTACGACGTAGATGGTGGTCCTCAGGGTCTGCGGCCGAGGTCAGAGAGAGAGAGAGGGGGGTAACCTGATTATCGATGCGCGGTAGATTTTGCCTCACGCTAAGGGGAAGGTAATTTCGCCTCTTTATTTATTAATTATTTTTCTGAGAATCAAGAAACACCAGCTTAGGGTCTCATGTCGTAAGTAATTATTTGCGACAATCCGTATGGTAGAGATAATTGAATTTATTCATGGCGTAATCTACCGGGATTCGTATGTGTGGGAATCCACGCTGTTGGCTGGAAATACCCTCGAATATGTTTGAGAAGGATCACTGGCATTTCTGGTGCAGCCCGTATGCTCACGCCTGGACACCAGTCTTCAATGATTCTATCGCATTTTGTCTCCTGGAGATAGATATATTTAATGTCCCTCAGCCCTTCCCAACGCCATGTGGGAGAAGGTGTTTGACAGGAGAGTCTACAGCGCTGTCCTGGTTACCACGTGCTGTCCATGTAGCTCTCACAGATATAAAGTTCAGCGTTCGAATCCCACACGAAATGTCTTTGATACAGGTCTTTCACTTAGTCAGAAATTCGTAAATACTTTCCCTTAGTCTTTTCATTTTTCCCTTTCATAATTCTCTCTGTATCCCAGTTAAGGCCCGACCTCGATTTGGACTTTTGTCCGTGACTGGAGCCTTCAACATAAATAAATAAAATGTTCCCTTTCACCGCGTTCTCCATAGGGTTCCAAGTATACCTGTGACATTTTTGCTGTATGTTCTGTATAGTATGTTTGTACAAATTGATATAATTGTTTTTTTTTTTCTAAATATAACCCGTGTATTAGTTATATATTTATATAGCCTATTTTTCCCGTTTTTTATGTGATTTTATGTAGTTTTCGTATTGAGCTTCTGAAGGTATTCGTCAGTCTAAAACTACAGGATTGTCAGAGTCAGGCGTTTGCATTTGTTACGTAAGTCTGTCAACAGATCGTTTCCAAAATAAAAACAAGTCAGTTTGAAGCATAGACCAATCGACACAAAACCTGAATCAGCTGTTGAGAGAAACAAACATCTCGTCTCGAGCTCCTTTTTTTGTCCAGTAACCTGAAGATGATGACAACGACAATGGTGGTGGCGAACCGCAACCCCAAATCTTGGTGTGGGACGCGTGGCCGTTGAGGTGTCGTTGAGGTGGGCCTTGGATTCCACTGCAAGAGCGTCCTTTAGCCTCCAGTCACAAGATAAACAAGGGGGGAAAAGGAAGTGACGCCGAAGTAAGAGCCTGCGCACCGGAGGGCAGTCCAGGATTGGATTGGCCGGCCGTCAAGGCTTGGGCTTTTCCACCCCTTCCCACCCACCTTTCCCACCCTGTCTCCCTTTCATGGCCAGCGGCTCGTTGAAGAGCCATGCCGACCCTTTCCCATGGCCGGGATATTGGGAAAAAAAAAGAAAAGGTGCTCGAAGCAGCGTGCCTTCCCCGGCGTGTGACCTTATCAAAGCCATGTGCGGCGCAGTCGGTTCATTTCAGTGGGGTGGAGCACCGCCCAGGCTAAATAGGTGTTGACGCGCGCTCTTGCTGCGCCGCCTCCGCGCCGTCTGACATACTAACGCAAGTGGGGGGTGGGGGCTTGGTGTGGGTGGGGGGTGTGTGGAGGGGTGTCGGTTGGCATGATGGGGTGGGAGTGGCAGGGATGGAGGAGGGAGGAGAGGTGGAGGGGTCATAAAGATGGCGGCCATCTGGCGAGGCTGCAGTGAGACGTCCTTGTTAGCACTTCTGCTGGTGTGGTGACGGTTCCTCTGGACCAGGTGCTCACTCCTCCTCCCTTTTCCCAACCCTTGTTGATTTTCTGTTAGCCTTGCCTCTTGGAGTCCTCCGCCCCCCCGAAGGCACCCTGTTCATTCCACTCCCCTTTGCCCTCCCCCCCTTCTGTTGAGGACTCCTCCCTGGGGAGTCACTGGGATCTCGTTACGATCCTTCAGCTGTCTGTCTGTCTGTCTGTCTCTCTCTCTCTTCTCCTTGGACTCGTATTTTTGTCCCCTTGTCACGGGTCCATTTGGTGTCTCCTTGGAGTCGCCGCCCCCGCCCCCTGGCGGTGTCCTGCCATCCATTTTTGTGGTTGTTGAAGCGTTCTCCAAGGGCCTCTTGATGCGCTCCTGGAGATTCTTGTGGTTCCGTCTTCAGGAGAGTTGTGGTGTCTCGTTTGTTTGGGGGGTCGGTCTTGTTCCGAGGACTTCCCTTCAGGCTAGTGGAGTTCGCCTGTTGAGGACTCCTCGACATACTCCCTCGTCGGCTTTGGTGTGGTGTTTGGAACGTCCCCCCTAAGTTACTGTTTTGGATTCCAAGTAAATATCTGTGTCCCTTTCGGAATGGTGTCTGGTGCCCCCGTTTCCTCTGTTTCTGTTCACTGTTGGAGTCTCTCTGTTGTCCTTTTTCAGACTCGTCTTTGTTCCCCTCTCTTCGACCCCTTCTTGCTGGCCTCTTCTGTTGCCCTCATAGGACTTTTTTTTCACGCTTATCCAGCCCTTGTGTGGTACGCCTTTTCAAGTCTTCGAAGAGAGATCTCTTTTGTTCGCTGCATTGTCGAGGGAATCTTCCTCCTCCTCCTCTCACCTTGAATATATATTTTTTTTTCTTATCGTGAGATCCTTTGATGGCCAATCGTTTTATCTTGTCAGACCCTCCTTTCGTCGTCTTTTTTTTTTTTGCTCTACTGCCGATAGGCGCTAAATGAGGCATCTTTCACTCACTCCGCCCGTCGGTAGCAGCGTGTGTGTCTTGCCCCCTCCTTTGTTCAGCCTCGCCCTTACCAGGCCATGTCATCTGGCTCGTTCCGTGTGTCCAGCGCTCCTGTCTGGAGGCGGATCGGCTGCCGGTTTGTGGTCCGCTCGTAAAGTAAGATTGAGAGGGCTGTCATTAGGCCATAAAAGGACGAAAGTCACATTGAAGGAGATGGCAGCCTGAGCCCTCACAGTAGAGCACATCACTCCCGGGGTTTTGGGAGGAGGGGAGTGGGTGGCTAGGCTACGGCAGGGGTGTGGTTGTTGCGGAGGGAAGAAGGTGTGGCCGTGGGAGGTCGGGGACGTGGGTGGTTGGTGTGGTTGTGGAGGGATGCTGATGCAGGAGCTTGTGTGGCAGGAGAAGGGACAAGATTATAGGGACTCCGTGCCTCGTGGAAGATGGAGGTGCCGAAGGATGTGGTTGGATAGAGGTTGAATGCGACTGTAGAAGGATGTAGGATCTTATAGGATTGAGGAGTGGGTAGGGAGCGTTGTCGGTGTTCCCTCCACGGGGGAAGATAAAGACGGTGTTGAAGATCTCGGGCTTGTATTGTGGGAGTACTCCCTATGGATGTGGGAAGATGGATGGGCGAAGAAGGAGGCGAAGCTGTGTCTTATCTTGCTGTACCCCTTGATCAGTCAGGTTTTAATTTGAGGACGAGACCCGTGGGTTTGCGTTAACTAGACGCATCCTGACTCTGTCAAGACACGGTTTTGTATATACGAAGTCCCGAGTGTGGGCCAGGTGGGGCTGGAATAGGGCATATTGCCAGTGGTCAAGCGCAAGACTTTAGTGATCGGGTGGAGATGTCTGATATTTTTGGAAGCCAGGGATAGAAGCTTGACTATCTATCTATCTATCTATCTGTCTATCTATCTATCTATCAATCAGTCAATATATCCCCGTGTACTAAAAACTCAATTTAATACCTTACAACAGCAGATTATCTTTCCTCTTCCCCTCCCCCTCCCTTCACATCTCTCATCCCCCTTAGCTCCCCTTAAATACGTGTCCCATTTTAAGACCCCTGGCGTCATCCGTGAGGGGGCGGGGGCGTGTGTCCGTGACCGGAGCCTTTTGCCAGAAGGTGAATAAAAGGGAATGGCTGCGTCACGGTGCGCCTGAATATGGCATCACGCGGAAAATGGGATGTACACGAAGTCTTGGTTACCACCTCCTTCGTCAGGAGTTGGGGAGAAGGAAGGTAGCACAGGCGCCCCCTCGCGGTCTGTCCGTATCTCGATAGCTCCTGATGTAATGTCCTCTGGAAGGGCGTTAGTGTGAGTTAGACATGCGCCTCGAAGTCTACGAATGCAGCGACCATAAAGATAATCCTGTGGGCGTGAAACATTTTGATACGTAACGTATACACGCATGCGTGTTGGGGAGGGCGTGTGTGGGGGCGAGGGTCTGCAGTACTCCAGGGTTCTTGTTGAAAAATGGGAAGATGTGGAATAAATCAGATGTTCACTTATTTCGATGTTTAGAGAGGAGACTTGGCAGAGGTTGAGTAGACTAAAGAGCATTTGGTATCTCCCCTGACGATGTGATCATTACACGAAAGTGCACTCGGGGACTTATCGTGTTTCATTTTCCCGTGGATTTATGCATATACTAGATCACGCTCACCACTGTGACCTCTTGTAATATATATACATATACAGGATCACAACTTGTGGAGTAAAGGGTAATGCAGGTGCCATAGGTTTTTGGATTGAGTGTTTGGTATTAAACCTTGTGATAATTGAGTGCATCGTCGTTAAAGTGCCTGGTAGTTGAGTAGGTGGTTGTTCAAAGTCGAATAGGTCCTTTGTGAAAGTTAAGCGTTGCTTCTTCTTCTATTTATTTCGATCATCTGTTTTCCCAGTGACCTTAATGTTGTTCTTTTCTCACTTTTTTTACGCTTATCATTTCGGCCACAGCTGCTCCTCCTCCTCCTCCTACCGATTTGCCAGCGGGGATTGACCGGAGGGTTGGTGAGGATTGGTGTTGGTGGGATTAAGGGGTTGGTTGGCGAAGCGTCGGGTGATGGACAGTTTCGTTGGCGAGGTGTCCAGGTCCGTGACCGGAGCGCTGACGTTTACCGGAAGTCGGCGGATGGGTTGCCGGGACCGGCACGTAATTCGGTTAACGCGTGCTGTCCATTGGGAGGGGGAAGCCAGAGCAGCCTTTATACCTGACTTCCGTGCGTGATTCACGTGTGCCTGAGTGACACTTTGGGCCCGTACGTGTTCAAGGACTCGGCGTCGGGAAGACAAGCCCCCGACCAGCGAGTATTGATTGGGGGAGGAAGAAGAGATTTGGGTTAGCGCCATCGCATTAAATGGTGTTGTGTGTCGTACGCTAAGTGCTGCGTGTTCGCCCATTGCGTTGTACGCACGCTCGTTGCGTATCGGATGCGCCTGCACACGGGCGAACACTCTGTCCGTGTGTGCGTGGATGAGTCAAGCCGTTTGACCCACTCCATCGGGATGGGTGGACGGGCCGAGATGGCATACATAGAAGCTGTGGTATCATAGGATAGATATGGAGATGTGGATCTAGGATTTCAAAGGACGTTTCCATCTTTCTTGGGCCGAGTGCACGAGTGTTGGCTACCCCGGTTCCAAGGACGAATGTCCCATAAGCTTGCTTGAGCAGCGGAACTCTCTCAGTCTTCTGATACGTGATTCAGTATTGAGCGACATTCCTTGTGTATCCTTGAATACAATCGATGAACCTCGCCTTCCGCGTGCGATAACTGGAGTCATCGCACTCAAGGGGGGGGGGGTTTAAGTCGTCGTACTCACTGGGTTAATTCGTGCTCAGGGGAATCAAGTCGTCGTACTGAGGGAGTCAAGTAGTCGTTCTCAAACTGTGGTCGTTGTAGCCCGGCGAGTCCGGCCGCCGTACCTCAACCGGTCAACGCCAGTGTGGGAACCTACCCCTCACGCAGATGCAGCGGAGGGCGTGGTGGTCAGCAGCCTGGTGCCGACGGCGCCGCCATCGCCTCCTGCAGCAGTGGCGGAACACCACGGCCGGCACACCCCGCCCTAGCTAAACGCGAACAGCCGACGGCTCGCCGGCCTGTTGAGCCAGAGGGAGAGGTGGGTGCGACAGATGATCTCGTCATGGACCATCAGGTCTTTCTGTCAATCTGTCCCCTGCACATGTGACGCTGCTGCTCCTCCCTGTCTCCCTTTTGCCTGTTCTCATCTGCTCCCTGGCCCTCCCTCGCTTGCCTCTGCTCAGCCGACTTGCAAAAACGCGTGATATCACGTCCCTTTTGGTCGCTGACGGGGGGGGGAATCGGTCCTTAGGAGACGCCAGACGTGGAATTCCTTCGTGCTTTCGTCATTTTGTTTTTCAGCGTCTGCTGGCGGTGGCAGATGAGGTCTCTTGTATTTAAGCATGTGGCTGTATTTCCCGAAGGGATGGGGGTTTAGGGTGGATGTGACCCCCCCCCCCTCAACCCTCTCTCTCTATTCACGTTTTCTCTCGGTCTTTTCTCTTCGTAAGTTAAAATCCGAATGGAATGAATTTATGATTTTTTTGGAGGGTTTTTATGATTTACTAACAACACTTGTGGAGTTTTAAGAGGTTTGGTGATTATTGATGGATTTATGAAGATCAGCGTACATTGGCGTATGCAAATGAGGTGTTTTCAACCCTTTAAACACTCGCGCACGACGATTACGACCTTCCAGCCCGACGGTACGACCCCGAGGGCGCGGTGGCGTGCCCTTCGACCCCGACCCTTCAGGAGTCTACCGATTTTCAGGAGGGCGAAATTCGGCCCCATTCCTAATGCAGAGCAATAGAACAGTCCCAGTTTGAAACCCTAAGTGTTCAAGGGTCGTACCGCCGTGTGCTCAAGGGTCGTACCTCCCTGTGCTCAAGGGTCGTAGCTTCGTTATGGGTCAGTGCCGTCACACTGAAAAAAAAATATATCTGGATTGCCTTCGCTGGATAATTAGTCTTGCTCCCATGTGACAGTAATTTGTGCGCGCACAGTTGGCGCGAGCTGGCATGGCGTAAATTCCGAGGCGTAATTTACAAAATTTACAGATATAAAACATTTACACCAGTCTCATTTCTCGAAGCCTAACCGGTGTCACATTACGACTTCGTTTTTTTTTTTATTTCTGCAGTGGGTCAGAAGTGGAAATTAACAGTGGCCGAGTCTCCAAAACTTGATGACAGTTGTGGGTTCGATTCCCCGTCACTGGGTATATTTTTCCCCAGTGGCTTTATTTCGGAAATGTATCACAGTTTTACATATTGTTGTGATAACTGTGTCAAAATGTCACAGAACCAAGGCCAGTTGGTAAAGTATTCTCATTATGTAAGGTAAAAGTGTATATATATATATATATATATATATATATATATATATATATATATATATATATATATATATATTTTTTTT
>JAYMFT010416672.1:0-17895 GCA_038088735.1 Panulirus argus | reverse complement strand
ATATATATATATATATATATATATATATATATATATATATATATATATATATATATATATATTATACTTGATCGCCAGGAAACAAAGAAAGATCCACCCACTCTTTTATACATATATATGCATACACACAAATAACTTATATATACATAAATTTGCATATACACACACAACTTACATATACATATATATACATTTACACATACATACATATACATTTATACACATGTACATGTTCATACTTGCTAGCCTTAATCAACTTCCCTGCACCGCAGGAAACAGCATCACTACTACCTGCGACAGCAAGATAGCACCAGGAAACAAATGGAGAAAGGCCACATCCCCTCACATCCATTCTCTAGCTGTCTTGTGTAATGCACCGAAACCACAGCTCCCTATCCACATCCAGACCCCACAGACCTTTCTATGGTTTATGCCAGACGTTTCACATGTCCTGGTTCAGTCCATTGACAGCATGTTGACCCAGTATACCACGTTGTTTCAATTCACTCTATTCCATGCATGCCTTTCACCCTCTTGCTCTTCAGGCCCTGATCGCTCGAAATCTTTTTCACTCCATCTTTCCACCTCAACTTGGTCTTACTATATTGTATGAAATATATTGTATAACTACCTTAACTGATGACCTTACCTCCTATAATTGACAGGTTTTATCCCTTTTATTATTTTACATTCAATCTACGTAGCTTTTGTTTTGTAGTCTTCATATTTGTCTAGTCCTGTGGACTGTTACCTTCCCTCTTTTCACTGTCTTTCTTATTTGAAAGGAAAGTGATCTGCTGTTGTTGCCTGCTCTTCTGGTTATTCTACCTTTTCCTTCATCCTTAGTTCTCATTCTAGTTCTCATTCTAGTAATTTCCATAGGCAGCCACTATTTTTATCTCTTAATTTATCTTTTTGTGTGTATTCTTTAAGTCATTTCACATTTAGAATAAGAAAGTCCAGGAAAATCTTTCTAGATTTTTTACAATAACTTCTGTTTTACAGCTTCCACACCTCTGGGACCAAAACAAAGCCTTGGAAATGCATCAGATGGCAGTTCCATCAATTCAACTCCGAGGAGATCCTTGAACCTTGAAGAGTACAAAAGGAAGAAAGGGTTGATATGAAGGACCAGTGCATAGGAAAACTATATATGTATTGGCCTGACAAGTGCTGAACACACGAAAAGAAATGTACTGCTTAGATAGGAATTTTGATTGTTTGACTTTTTACATTAAGCCGATATGTAGAAAAGTTGGAAATTAACGAATGATTGTTAGATGTCATGGGAAAATTGCAGTTCTTGGCATATATCTAGTGAAATCTTTCACCCATATTCTCAAAGTTTGTATGATAAACAGCAAACTAGAAAGAGCATGTAAAGTTTCCACACCATTTCTAAAATATTCATAAGGAAAGGTATCATCTCTTTGTACATGAAAAGAAGTGTATTGGAGAGTAAGAACCTTTTGCTACTTTTGAAAGAATACATTAAGAACACTTTTTTGACATTTTAAGGAATTTTATTTTTTTTGGATAGAGATTTAGTGTTTTATCTGTTCTTGTATAATTTCATTTAAGAAAGTGATGATGCAACCCACATCTTTATATTGCTATAACAAATAAATTTTTTATTTGAAATAATCTGATATCCATGCATAATTGTTCACTTAAAAGACAAGTTTTTTGAATTACCCATAATGTTGAAAGTGCAATTGTGTTAATCTTCTGTTCCATTACTTTTCATAGATGAGCATGGATTATTGTGTTTATTTATTAAAATCATTCAGGATCAATTCATGAGCATTTTTAATAAGACCATGTGTTCTCTTCACAGACATCATACATTTTCATTTCATCTTATCTTTTTAGAAGTCACATCATCATCTGTTACATTTGGAATGTTCATTAATGTATAAAAGATATGTTAAGCAGGTGACCAAGACCTCTAATAAAGAATGCAAGGAACAAAAGCCAAATGGATTTTGAATTGCTTATTTTCCTGTAATGTCCTGCTATTAGAATGAAGTAAATCATGAGGATTGAGGAATGATTCATATATTCAGTGAATGATGGGATGAAGGGTTACATATTTAAGTATTAGCAATGTAAAATGTTTTGAATCATGAGACTGTGTATTGTAATAATATCACTTGTGGATTAATGAATCAGACAAGTGAAGTATGAGACTGTGAATGAAAAAAAATGTTTTGGCAAAGTAACAGTTAATTAGTAATGAAAGAAGAGCACAGAGTAATGAAGTGAAAAGGATGTCTTAATCCTAAACCTGTTTGATGCTCAACTCATTTTTTAGCATTCGCAAGTGAGTATAAAAACTACAAGATTATTGTTATCTTTTTTATTTATGAAGAGGTACACACAAAACATGAAACCATTCCATTATTTTCTTCTTATGAATTGAAAACACCTTTACTTGTTTAGGGAAAATGAGATTAACCAATTCAAGTATACAAGAGATTTAGTAACCTTTTATTTGATTGGGTACACAAGAACTATCAAAACCATTGTTTTTTTCTTATAAATTGTGTTAAGCGTTCTAAGTTTAGGAGAGCATTATTCACTAGACTGGCTAATCCTAAGTACAGGCTGTATAGGTGTGGTGGTGAGCACTGCGGGTAGTGATGGGCTCCACATAAGCAGCAAGTTTCTGGAAAAGGTATTCAACTGCTCACCATGGTCACTACTGCGTTAGTGAAGCCTCCAGGCAACACCAGACTCATCCTTTGTTTTAGTTGCCATTTACTGACAACCGACAGAACTTACAATGTGCAGAAATCAAATTGGAGAGGTAAAAGTATTGACAAGTGAGATAAATCAAAGAATGTGAGGAGGAATATTAAAGAAGGGTGACAGAAAGTGTAGGTGAAAGTACAGTAAATATAGGGATGCAGTCATTGTGAATGAGGTGTTTGAGATGTTGAGAAAAAGATAGTTAAAGGTTGCAGAATTAGTAGTTGGATACAAGGCTGTGAGATATAAGAATAAATGGGGAAGTGCATGTTGGACAGATGAGATTAGAAAATGCTGTAGAAGAGAAGAAAAAGGCATATGGTAGATTGCTTGAAAGGAATGTACCTGTGGAAATTCAGCAAAGGAGGAGGGAACAATATATACTGAGAGAAGAAAGCAAAGAAAGAGTAGATGAAGATTTTGAAAGGAAGCTGGGTTTTTCAAAAAATTTAGGGAAAAAATTAAATTGTAATGGAAGGAGGTGAAAAAGGAAAGAGGTGGATGTAAGAGTGGAAATGTAAGCATGAGAAGTAAGGGATGGGAGTTGCTGAATCATAAGGTGGAAGTGAAAGAAAGATGGAATGAGTGTTTTCAAGAACTCATGAACATGGGAGAAGGTGACAACAGTTGTTACATGCATGGGTATGGAGGATGGAAGAAAAAGGAAACAAGTGCTGGGGCTTATAACAAGAAGGGAAGTAAAAAGTGCAATTATGAAGTTGAAGGTAGGAAAGGTACCTGGAGTGGATGGCATTATGGCTGAACTAATTAAGTATGGGGGAGAAAGTGTGATAGAATGGAAGCATTTGTTTGTAAAAGTATAGTAATGGTGTTTGAAAGGAAACAGAGTGAAAGTTTTGATTTTGCAAAGCCCTATGGAGTGAGGGAAGGTGTACTAAACGTGTTATAGATATGGGGAGAGAAAGATTGGATTTGATAAGTGAATTTAAGTATTTAGGAGCTACCTTGGGTAAGTTTGATGGTATGAAAGGAGACATAAGGGAGAGAGTCGAACAGATGGGGTAACAGTTATTAGGTCCCTTGATAGGGTAATGGCGGGTAGGGGTGAAAGTATGGAAGTGAAGAAGGATTAAGGGACAGCATAGTCCTCCCAGCTCTGATCTCTGTAGCCAAAACATGGACATGGAATGCGTCACAGAGGTCAAGAATCCAGGCTGTGGAAATTAGCTGATTGAGAGGAGTATGTGTTATGACTAGATGGAATGAAGAAAGAAATGAGGGGGTGTATCAGAGTTTTGGTATGACAGGGAATGAATTTTTGAGTGGTAGAGTGGGTGAAAGAATGCAAGACTGGTAGTTTACAAGGAGAGTGTATGATAGTACAATTGATAGGGTTGGTGTAAGAGGTTAACCACCTGTGACATGGGGCAATAGAATGAAAGACTACTAGAGGGAGAGAAATAGTGGAAGAATGCATGGAATAGTGCTTCATTGGGAGACAGGTATAGACAGGGATAAGTGGAGACTCTTTTTCCATCTTGATGGGAGTTCTTGGAGGGAATGGGCAACAGAGATACAAATAGATATATAGAAGGTAAGTTATTAGATTGATATTCATAATATATTGTCACGTAACAGTAGATTGAAATCCATAGCACCAAAATGGTTGATTTACTCCCACTGTCATTCAGCACATCCTATAGAACTGTTCCCATCCTCACATGATAGAATATTTACCATCTCTGTCTAAATGATAAGCAGACATTGTTCTACTGTTGTTAATGAAGTCTTCTCCATCACCAGGAAGATATGTAAAAAAGTTTTGCTTTCCTTAGTACCCCTGCTCCACTATCATAAGCATAAGGTCATGCACACATGGTGATCCCTTGGAAAGTTTGTAGATGGTTGGATGACCTCAGTTGTTAGGAGAGACACTTATGAATTTGATTATGAGGAAAGTGAAAAAGAATGACAAGAAATGTGAAAAAGGGTGTTTGATTTTATTAGGATTATATAAGAAAGAGGAAGGCCTGCACAGGGAACGTCTCCACTTACCTTTAAGAATTGTGTTTGATTTTTCTTTATATAATCCTGGGTATTGGATGACTTTGGGAAAAGATGTTAAGTACAGAACAAGATTATTTCAAAAGAAATTACCTCCAATATCCCCCCCATACTTACTTGCCACTAATGTCTTTACACTCTTTGTAGTGTGAAAGGTGCAGTATTTCTAAATATCTTTGTTATTCTCCACTAATGCTGTGCCTGTGCATGAAATAGGAGTATGGTGTTTAATATGAGAAAGAAAGAAGTCCTTTTATACCTTCCCCATGTTTGCCAGCTGATTTTCCTCATGGGAATGTTAGTGTGTATTTATGTTATTTACCATTAAAATGAACTCAGTAGAAAGAAAGAAACATTGCCTCTACGTTTTTCTTTCTAATCGGTAGCTGCTAGATGTGTCATTCACAACCCTCCAATCACATACTTAACGTAAACTGGATCAGGCCAACACAAAGGTAGAAATATAACTTTTAGATATTTCTGTTACTTTTGCATCCAAATCTATCCTTTTTTTCCTGCAGAATGAGAGGAACACAGTAATGAATGGAGTGGTTAAAGGGTTAAAGGAAACAGAAAACATATGAAGCAATGTTGGTATATAGATACATTTTTTTCTTACATGCTTGCCATTTTCTGCTTGAGCAAGGTAACATCAAGAACAGATGACTGAGCCTTAGAGGAAAAATTCCACACTTGGCTCCTTGCTCAGTTCCTTCTTTTAGAAAGTAATACAGGAAGGGGATTTCCAGCCACCCAATCCTGCCCTTCTTAGGCGCCTTCCATGACATGCATGGAATACGTGAGCAGTATTCTTTCTCCCCTGTCCCAAGGGATACTGAAATCAATAAACTGATAAAGTACTGGGAATAGGGAAGAAAGAATACTTTCCATGTATTCCTTGCATGTTGTAGAAGGCAACTAAGATGGACAGGAAACCATGTCCACCTTGTAAATTTCTTAAAGTTGGAACCTAAGAAGGAGCCATGCGAGCAGTGCTTATCTACTTCAAAAGCTCAGGCTGGATGTGTTTGGATGTAACCAAGATAAGAAGAAAGGAGGGATAGGTAGTATACTTGAGGAAAGGAACCTGGATTTTTCTGGCTTAAAGTGAAACAAAGCTCAAGGGTAAGGTGGAAGAAAGGTTTGGGAATATCAAAGGGGTAAAGTCTGGTTAGTGTGAGAGCAAGAACTAAGAAACGAGTAGCACTTCTGCTGTAGGAGAAGGTTTGGGAATGCCTGAAAGAGTGTATGGAAATGAGCTCCAGACTGATATGGGTAAAAATAAAAGTGGATTACAGGGTGTAGGTGATTATAAATGTTTATTCACCTGGCCACAAGAAGGGTGATGAAGAGAGCTGAGTGTTCTTGGGAGTAGCTGAATGAGTGTGTCATCAGTTTTGACATGTGTGTCAGCAGTTTTGATATGAGAGATTGGATGTTACAGATGGATGATTTGAGTGGGAGAGTGGGTTTTGTGGTAGCTGAGGATGTAATGGGAGGCATGGGATATTCAGTAAGGCGAAGAGAAATAATGAACAGTTTATCGAGTGGTGTGTTGAATAAGGGCTGGTGATTTTTTTTTCATACTTTTTCATCATTTCCCACTTTAGTGAGGCAGCACTAAGAACAAAGCAAAGGCCTCATTTGCTCACATCCATTCTTTAATTGTTGTGTAATGCATGGAAACCACAGTCCTCATATCCACAAATAGGCCCCACATTCCTTTCCATGGTTTATTCCAGCTGTTTTATATGCTCTGGTGCATTCCATTGACAGCACATCATTCCATGTATACCACATTGGCCCAGTTCATTCTATCCTGTGTATGCCTTTCACCTTCCTGCATGTTCGGGCCCTGACCACTCAATATCTTTTTGCTCCATTTTTCCATCTCAAGTTTGGTCTCCCTTTTTTCCCTGTTTCCTCTTCATCTGAATCATATATCCTGTTTGTCAACCTGTCTTCATTCATTCTTTCCATAAACATACAAACGTACAAGTTTTCCCTGCCATACGTAACACTTGATAACACTTAACTCACACAGCTCATTCTTCATAACTCGTTTTTCCTGTGGTGAGCACTAAGTGCTAGCCCTGCCTTTTGGCAAAATGTTAGGAGAAGTTGATAAAAGTAGTAGGTGGGGACATTTAGACAGGAACATTAGGTAGAAATATTAGGTAGAAGTAGTTGGTAGGAGCATTAGATAGTAGCAGTCAGTAGGAACATAAGGTAGGAGGCTCAGCAAACACTGTACTAGAGTTGCCCTCTGCCAGTGGCCTGTTAAGGGTGAGGCACTAAAGGCTAAGAAGCAGCAATGGAGTTCACTAGTTAAGATGACTCTATTGCCATGGCCACCCCTTTGAGGGAGTTCCAATTGGAACAGGCATCAGAGATATAGACATAGATAGAAAAAAATCCAAAGCATTTCAGCACACCCTCCTCAGCTTTCTCAACCACATTCTTCTTATTACCACTCCTGTCTCTTACCCTTTTATTACTTACTCATCAAACCACTTCACACCACATGTAATACTCAAAAATTTCCTCTCCAGCGCATCCACCCTTCCCCTCATATTCCTGTATATAGCCCATGCCTCCAATCCATTCAACAATGTTGGGACTCTTACTTCAAACGTACCCATTTTTGCCCTCCTAGATATTGTCCCCTCTTTTGACACATTCTTCAGTGCTCCCACTTCCGTGGTTCCATTTGTTGCCATGCCAATTCCCATGTATGTAAAATGCTCCAGTTCTTCCAAATTTTCTCCATTCAAACTCACACTCTTAATAACCTGTCCTTCTGTCTTGCTAAACCTATTATACTTTCTTTTGTTCACATTTAATATCAGCTTTCTCTTTTCTCTCATTTTCCAAAACTCAGAAACAAACTTCTGCAATTTCTTTCTCAAATCTGCCACCAATGCTGTATCATCAGTAAACAGCAACTGTTAATTTCCGGGCCCCCCTCACCCCCTACAGACTGCCTACCTGCCCCTTTTGCCAAGATTCTTGCATATATCTCCCTCACCACCCCAACCATAAACAAATTTAAACAGCCATGGTGAATCCCATACCACTGCTGCAGACCTAACTTCACCTGGAACAACTCACCCTCCTCTCTACCTATTAGCACACATGCCTTACGCTCCAGTTAAAAACTGTTAATAGCTTTCTTCCACACCATATATATTCATAAGACCTTGTACAAGGCATTTATGGATCTGGAGAAGGCATATGTTAGGGTTGATAGAGATGCTTTGTGGAAGGTCTTAAGAATATATGTTGTGGGAAGTAAGCTGCTAGAATCAATGAGAAGTTTTAATCAAGGGTGTAAGGCATGTGTACAAGTAGGAAGAGAGGAAAGTGATTGGTTCCCAGTGAAGGTTGGTCTGTGGGAAGGCTGTGTGATGTCACCATGGTTGTTTAATGTGTTCATGAATGGGTGGTGAGGGAGGTGGATGCAATAGTTTTGGAGAGAGGGGGGAGCATGCAGCCTGTTAGGGATGAGAGGGCCAGGGAAGTGAGACACTTGTTGTTTGCTGATGATACAGCACTGGTGGCTGATTCAAGCAAGAAATTGCTGAAGTTGGTGACTGAGTTTGAAAGAGTGTGTGAAAGGAGAAAGTTGAGAGTAAATGTGAATAAAAGCAAGGCTAATTAGGTTCAGCAGGGTTGAGGGACAAGGTTGTTGCAATGTAAGTTTGAATGGAGAAAAATTGGAGGAAGTGAAGTGTTTTAGATATCTGGGAGTGGACTTGGCAGCAAATGGAACCATGGAAGCAGAAGTGAGTCATATGGTATGGGAGGATGCAAAGGTTTTAGGACAGAGAAAAATGTGTTGAAAGACAGAACGTTATCTCGGAGAGCTAAAATGGGTATGTTTAAAGAAATAGTAGTTTCAACAATATTAGATGGTTGCGAGGCATGGGTTATAGATAAGGTTGTGCGGAGGAAAGTGAATATGTTGGAAATGAAATGTTTGTGGACAATATATGGTGTGAGGTGGTTTAATCGAGCAAGTAATGAAAGGGTAAGAGAGATGTTTGGTAATAAAAGAGAGTGTGGCTGAGAGAATAGAAGAAGGTGGGTTGAAATGGTTTGAACATATGGAGAGAAAGGTTGACAAAGAGGATATATGTGTCAGAAGTGGAGGAAACAAGGAGAAGTGGGAGACCCAATTGGAGGTGGAAGGATGGACTGAAGAAAAATTTTGAGCAATTGGGACTTGACATGCAGGAGGGTGAAAGGTGTGCACAGAATAGAGTGAATTAGAATGATGTGGTATACTGGGGTTGACGTGCTGTCAGTGGACTGAACCAGGGCATGTGAAACATCTGAGGTAAACCATGGAAAGGTGTGCGGGGCCAAGATGTAGATAGGGAGCTGTGGTTTCAGTGCATTACACATGACAGCTAGAGAATGGATTTAAGTGGATGTCACCTTTCTTCGTCTGTTTCCTGGCGCTACCTCTGTGACGTAGGGGGTGACGATGCTATTTCCTGTGGGGTGGGGTGGTGCCGGAAATGGATAAAGATGAGCAAATATGAATTTGAACGTTTATGCATTTTTTCATACATATTTGCCTTTTCCCATGTTAGCGAGGTAGCATCAAGAACACAGGACTGAGCCTTAGAGGGAAAATCCTCACTTGGCCTCTTCTCTGTTCCTTTATTGGAAAAGCAGAAATGAGGGGAGGATTTCCAGCCCCCCACTCCCTCTCCTTTTAGTCCCCTTTTACAACATGCAGAGAATACGTGGGAAGTATTCTTTCTCCCCTATCCCCAGGGATATATATATATATTTTTCATCATACCTGATCGCCTTTTCCTGCGTCAGCAAGGTAGCGCCAGGAAACAGATGAAGAAAGACCCATTGCCCCACATACAAACATATATACATACATGCACACATATATGCACAGTACATACTTATACATACCAACATATACATACACATGCATATACACATATACACATGTATATATTCACACTTGCTCACCCCCATCCATTTCTGATGCCACCCCACCCCACAGGAAGTAGCATCACCACCCCCTGCACGAGCAAGGTAGTGCCAGGAGACAGACGTAATGGCCACATTCACTCACACTCATTCTGTAGCTATCATGTGTAATGCACTGAAACCACAGCTCCCTATCCACATCCAGGCCCCACAGACCTTTCCACGGTTTACTCCAGATGTTTTACATGCACTGGCTCAGTCTAATGACGGCAGGTCGACATCAGTATACCACATTGTTCCAATTCACTCTATTCCGAGCGCACATTGTCCCTCCTGCATGTTCAGGCTCCAATCGATCAAAATCTTATTCACTATATCCTTCCCCCTCCAATTTGTTCTCTTGCTTCTCCTTGCTCTCTCCACTTCTGTCACATATATCCTTTCCTCACTCAGTCTTTCCATACGTCCACATCATTTCGACATACTCTCTTCTGCTCTCCTAACCACACTTTTTATTACCACAAATCTCTCTTACCCCTCATTATTTACTCATTCAAACCACTCCACACCACACACTGTCCCCAGATATTTCCTTTTCAACACATTCACCCTCTTCCAAACAACCCTATCTATAGACAATGCCTCACAACCATATATTATTGTTGAAACTAATAATTCTTTAAACATATCCATTTTTGCTCTCCGAGATAACATTCTCTCTTTCCACACATTCTTTATCGCTCCCAGAAACTTAACCCCTTCCCCCACCCTATGACTCACTTCCACTTCCATGGTTCCATTCGCTCCAAAGTCCACTCCCAGATATCTAAAACACTTCACGTCCTCCACTTTTTCTCTATTCATACTTACATCCTAACCAATTTGTCTCACAACCCTGCTAAACCTAAAAAACTTTCTTTTATTCACATTTACTCTCAACTTTCTCCTTTCACATTCTTCCAAACTCAGTCACTGAAAGTATCATCGTGAACAACAACTAACTCACTTTCCAGGCCCTCTCATCCCCACCAGACTGCATACTCACTCCTCTCTCCAAAACTTTAGCATTTACCTCCCTAACCACCCCATACATGTATAAATTAAACAACCATGTTGACATCACACACCCTTGCTGCAGACCGGCCTTCACTGGGAACCAATCACCCTCCTCTATCCCTACTCGTACACATGACTTACACCCTTGATAAAAACCTCTCACTGCTTCTAGCAGCTTACCTCCCACACCATATATTCTTAAGACCTTCCACAAAGCATCTCTATTAACACTATCATATGCCTTCTCCAGGTCCATTAATGCTACTTGCAAATCCATCTGTTATTCTAAGTAATTCTCACACACATTCTTCAAAGCTAACACCTGATCTACACACCCTTTACAACCTCCCAAACCTCACTGCTCCTCCCCAATCTGATGCTCTTTACATGCCCTCACCCTCTCAATCAATAACCCTCTCCCTATATAACTTTCAAGGTATACTCAACAAACTCATGCCTCTGTAGTTCAACACTCACCTTTATCCCCTCTGCCTTTGTACAATGGCACTATACACACATTCCGCCAATCCTCAGGAACTTCACTGTGATCTATACACACACTAAACATCCTTACCAACCAATTAACAAAAGAGTCACCCCTCCTCTTAATAAATTCAACTGCAACACCATGCATTCCCACAACCTTGCTGGTTCTCATCTTCAGCAAGGTTTTTACCTCCTCTTCTCGCTTCACCAAACTATACTCCATGACTCTCTCACTTCACACACCATCCAGACCAAAACACCCTACATCTGCCACTCCATCATCAAGCGCATTTAAGAATCCTCCAAAATACTCACTCCATCACCACCCGTGATCACCCCCCCCCCCGCCCCATTCACCAATGCTCCCATTTGCTCAGTTGTCTTTTGCACACCATTTACTTCTTTCAAAACACCATCTCTCCCTCCTCAAAGTCTAATGATACTCTTTGACCCCAACTCTCATTTGCCCTCTTTTTCAACCTCTGCACCGACCTCTCGACCTCCTGCCACTTTCTCCCATACGTCTCCCAGTCAATTGCACTCCTTCCTTGTAAGTACTGTCCAAACGCCTCTCTTCTCTTTCACTAGCAACTTTACTTCCTCATCCCACTAATCACCACCCCTTCCAATCTGCCCACCTCCCAATCTTTCTCATGCTACCCACATCTCTGGCACATGCCATCACTACTTCCCCAAATACATCCCATTCCTCACCCACTCCTCCCCATCACTTACTCTTACCAATCTCTTCTCCCCAACATCCTCTCTTATTTTCGAAAACCTCTTCAAATCTTTACCTCTGCCTCCACAAGGCAGTGATCATATGTCCCACCAGGTGCCCCCCTAAGCATATTTACATACAAAGTCTCTGTTTTACATGCCTATCAATTAATATGTAATCTAATAATGCCCTCTGAGCATCTTCCCTACTCACATACGTATACTTGTGTATATCTCCCTTCTTTTCATGACCAAGTGCATAAGCACCAATAATCACCCATTTCTCACCATCTACTTTCAGTTTTATCCACATCAATCTTGAATTTAATTTCTTACACTCCTGCTTCTGGAGTAATGCTACTCCTTCCTTAGCTCTTGTCCTCTCATCAACCTCTGACTATTCCCATAATGTTTCCAAATGATTCTTCCCCTTTACCCTCAAGCTTTGTTTCACTCAGAGGCAGAACATCCAGATTTCTTTCCTCAAACATACCACCTATCTCTCCTTTCTTCTCATCTTGGTTACATCCAATACACATTCAGATACCCCAATCTGAGCCTTCGAGGAGGATGAGCTCTCCCTGCTTGATTCCTTCCTCTGTTTCCTCTTTTAGAAATTAAAATACAAGAAGGTGAGGGTTTTCAGCCCCCTGTTCCAGCCCCCTTTAGTTGCTTTCTATGACACATGGGGATTACAGAGGTAGAATTCTTTCTCCCCAGTAATATAACAATACTACCCGTAATAATAAAAATAATAATAATAATAATAATAATAATAATAATAATAATAATAATAATAAAAATAACAGCAATAATAATAATAATGTTAACAATAATAATAATATTAATAATAATAAAAATAATAATAATAACAATAATAATAGAAGTAAACCAAGAGAAGAAGCAGGCGGATTGGAAATCCTCCTTTCTTAAAAAAATATCCAAGATTCATTAATATTTTCCTTATGCTAACTTGTTTACAAGTAAATGGTGAACTATCAAGAAAGAAAGAGTAAAAGTAATAACACTATCACAATAATAGTAATAATAAAAGTCACTAGTGAAGTGACATCATTGTAGAACAATCTCATCTAAGAACTTCTCACTCCAAAGCAGTCCATCTTCCCTCTGTGTCTGATAGTAGTGCAGCCTTGAAGATGCAGAAGCCCTTGGTGAAGGGGTTCTGGGGTTGTAGAATAATAATAACACTACTAACAATAATAATAATCTTTCAACCTTGTTCCCTATTTCCTGCATTAGTGCTGTAAGCAGACAAGGTAATGGCCTCATCTGTTCACATCCACTCCTTACCTGTAATGTATATTGCAATAAAACCTGAACCCCCCTATCCACTACCAGACTCAGACACTTCTTTGTGGTTTCCTGATTGTTTCATATACCCCGGTCAACCCTCCTTAACATATTGCCCCCTGAATACTACATGGCATCAGTACATTTTATTACTTGCACTGTCACATCCTCCTGAAAGTTCAGGGCCCAAACATTCAAAGTGTCTTTACTTTATCCTTCCACCTCCTCTTTGGTTTTCCTCTTTTAACTCATTCCTCTAGTCATCCTCTTCATTTATCCAAACCATTTCAGCACTTGCACTCATATTCCCTACTCAAAAAACCAACAACAACCACTCAATATCCTCAACCCGTGCAGCTAACCAACAAGACTCCTAACCCTTCACTGCCATCACCTGACCTCTACAAATAATCACATTCTGCTCACCAGTACTACACAATAGGACCACATTGAAGGATGTGTGGAATGAGAGGTAATTATTTGGGAAGGCAAAGTGGTAAGTCTGAAGGAATAGTAGTTCCAACAATGTTCTATGGATGCAAGGCATGAGCTAGAAATGAGGATGTTCAGAGAAGGGTGGACGTTTTAGAAATGAAATGTCTGAGGATAATAAGTGAGAAGGATGTGTGGTAATAAAAAAAACTTGTGTGGCTGAGTGAGTTGGAGTGTGCTAAGTGGCTTAGACATATAGAGGGAGTAAGTGGGAAGAGGTTGACAAAGAAGATATATGTCAGAAATGGGGGGAACAAGGAGAAGAGGAGACCAAATTGGAGATAGAAGGATGGAGTAAAAAAATATTGAGTAAATGAGACCTGAACATGTAGGAAGGTGAAAGGTCTACACGGGATATTGTGAACTGAAATGATGTGGTATGCAAGGGTCAATGTTCTGTTAATGGATTGAACTGGGGCATGTGGAGAAGTTAGGCTAAACTATGGAAAGGCCTGTGGGGACTGGTTGTGGATAGGAAGCTTTGGATTCGGTGCATTATGTGTGACAGCAAGAGAACATATGTAATCAAATGCAGCCTTTGTTTATCTGTCCCTAACACTACCTCACAAACCCTAGCCTAAGCCAGGTACCCATTTTATCATCCAACCCCTAGGGAATGATGAACAGCTGGGTTGACTGTGGACTAACTGCCACAAACAGGATTGGAACCTATACACTAGACCCTGGGTGGCCCAGGAATGCATCATGATCAGCAAAGCTAACTGCTACACCACAGAGGTCCATAAGGATGTAAAGTACTTTTAAGAGTAAAAAATTGGTGGATAAATGGATTATACTGAAAGGGGATGTGGCAAATTTGGGCAGCATACAGAAATTTAAAAGGTTGAACAAGGTGTTAACAGACTCAACCTGCTCAAGGTTACAACAAGAGGGAAAAGGGAGGCCATATCATTGAGAGTACAGTTTTGTCGGAGTTCTCACTCCAAAGGAGTTTACATTTCCCTGCTAAAGGAAGTAGTGCAGCCTTGAAATACAGGAGCTTTTTGAAAGGTCCTAGGTAACACCATCAATCTTTCATATAAACTGGTCCTAGGATAATTATAAACAAAATTAAGGTTGTTCGACAGTAGAGAATGGGCAAGACATGAGACCTCATGCATGTAACACTTCCTCACTGTACATTATAAGAAAATCATTACAAATTGGTAATTATCCATGGCTATGCTTTACAAGCTATTTGTCCAATCAATGACATCATTTAACCACAAATTTCTTCAGTATCTCACAGTACCTACTATTTTGCACTTTTTTAATACTTTTATTACCAAATATATTCAGGCAGGGTTCTCCCTCTTTAGAAAAAATCTTTTACAAAGATAAAAAAACATGTCCCATCAGCATGCCTTCAGCAAAACCATGTACCACCTTTACCCAGCTTAAAAAGATTTCCCAAGATATGTTTGCTGTTTCTTCCCATTTACTTAGCCCTCCTCCCTGACACCAGCCTGAGTATCTATTTTCATCATCAGACTTCTATAGAAGAGAGTACCTATGGTGCTCTGGCAGTCTGAAAATGAACAATCCATCCACCAATTCCTTTTTTTTCATATCTCATAAATATCTAACAAAATCACCAGATAAAATCCTTTCTTTCCAAATGTGCTATTTTCCAATTCAGTTACTGTTGCTAATCATAACTATTACCAAACCAATTCCCAATTTTTTTTGTATTGTATCATGTAATACAGCCTCTTGAAATATCTCACATACCCTATGAACCCATATTAAGTGTATTACAATGAAACATATACTTCTTCACTTACACAAGCACTTGTACTTTATCGCCCTGAACCTCTCTGTTAAGTGCTCATTAGTTTTTTGTTCTGGACTACTATTCTGATACTTTTCTAAATCTATTTCATTTTCTAAACTTTACAGTGTCATGCAGTTAAAATTACTGAATATCCAAAGTTTACTTTAATGCGTAGCTAAACTAGCTGTTTTCCAACAAATCCTCTGAATATCTTATTAAACGTTTAAATAGCAACCGAGATCAAAGGACAAAAATACTCGTACGAACTTTAATGAGGTTTGTCATTGGGTTTCATGAGGAACAGTGGTTTGGCTTTAAGTAAGAACGTTGGACTATAAGCGTAAACGTTCTCGCAGCCTGTCGGCTGTTTGCCGTTTCCGATTTGTTGGTAAATGTTTAATCATGATCGTCTCTGGTGCATTCCCACAAGAGCACTGAATACCCAGATAAAATACGCCTGCTACAGGTCAGATATTTTACGAATTCTGTCAAGATTTTGATGCTTCCATTTCAGCGATAATCAGTGCTAAAGTTCTTACAACCATCATCCCATTGGCCTTATGCAAAATCGCAAAAATAAAGGATACATATGATTTATGTTTAGCTACATTAGCTGTGGACGCTGTATGAACTAATGCTGGTATTTCACAGTTTACGGATGCCACCTCTCTATGCAATAAAAATCCAAGTAATTTTCTGAAATGCATTGTTACAATGTGTAGAGGTGATATGCTGTGTGGGATTTCAGTGTAGCACCTGTAACTTGATTAAGTTAAATACTTCGTAAAGTGGGTAGGGATTTGAAGTCGACCAAAAAAAGGTAAAGAAGAAAAAAGGACAAAACTGCAACAAATACAGTTGTATTTAAGAAGCCAATAGTAATGGAGCTGGAGGGTTGGCTACGATACCCCAACGTCAAGGAGCATGATGGTTGGCTATGGGAACCCAACGTCAAGGAGCATGATGGTTGGCTATGGGAACCCAACGTCAAGGAGCATGATGGTTGGCTGGCATGGGACCCCACGTCAAGGAGCAGAGGGAAGACAGAGGAACCCCAGCGTCATTTTCTAACCCCTTGGTGCTCTGCGATGGGCCTTTGCTTGCAAGTGACAGACTGCGATGGCTGACGACACTCAAGCAACTGGCGCTTGCTTCAGTTGCCTGACCCCGGACGACACGGTGCATCATTGCGTTCAAATGCCGATCAAATGAACAAATATCTTACTGTGGGTGAGGTGAAAAAGGTCCTTTATGCAATAGAAGAGCGCTTGAAGAACGAGTGTGCAAGATGACTTACAAAGTATTCTTGTTAATTTACTCTGAAAACAGTGAAGGAAATCACTCGCCATGTAAAGCTGATAACAATGTGAAGCTAAACCACACTATAACCTGGTATAATAAACTGTCATATTCTAACTGCTATTATTCCAAACATTACGTAGATTTTGTGAATTGAACTGTTTACCTTTTCATTCTCTATATACTACACCTTTTCCTTCTTTCACTGTACTAGAGCAAAGCCAAGGTACATACCAAATTCTGTTTACTGAATCGGAGATATACAAATTTAGACTGATAAGCTTTTACATTTTTATTAGGGATGCTGGTTTTCTATTGGACTTGCCAGCAAACTAAGTTACGTCATCCGTATGCTCAGAATCTGCCTTAAACCTAGTGTAGTACAACATCGAATTGAACTCATGTGGGAAGAGGCAATTCAACACATATTAAACAACACAAAAATCCACTGTGGAGCCCACTGCGCTACAATTCCCCCAAGGGTCACCCACTTTATGCCAGTAATGGCACCTAGAGAACAAACAACCGAACTGTGCCAGTAGCCCCCAAACACCTAAGAACCCGAGAACTGGCTGCGCTGACAAAGAGCCCTTGCTAAGCTCAGTCTTAGCGCATCTTTACCTACACACACACACACATTACATCAGTGATCTATAGAGAAATCTTACTTGTCTAATCCTTACCGGTACGGACTCTGCAATATTCAGATTATGATGATATTATTGATAAATGCAGGTCTATTAAATCCTATGTACATATACATGAGATGCAGTGTTCTTAAAGGGTAATTTCGTATGATGTCGCGCTTTCCATTCGCCATCGTCTAGGACAGTGGTTCCCAAACTTTTTTCTGCCATTTCCCCCTGCACTAAGTTCAACCATCCAGATTTCCCCCTTCATGTGTACGGGGGAAAGAGTAGTCAAAACACACTGCGACTATTTAACAATTTATTTTATTTATGTTTGAACGTGAACCGAACCTGGTAGATACGGCGCCGCCCATTTACAACTGGCATTCTCTC
>JAYMFT010416661.1:0-17896 GCA_038088735.1 Panulirus argus | reverse complement strand
GGGAAAATCCTCACTTGGCCCCTTCTCTGTTCCTTTTTTGGAAAAGCAGAAACTGGAGGGGAGGATTTCCAGCCCCGCTCCTTCCCCTTTTAGTCGTCTTTTACGACACGCAGGGAAGCATTCTTTCTCCCCTATCCCCAGGGATAACATATATATACATATATGGAAAATTCAGCAGATGGTTCTGTATCTCCAAATCATTCTAACTCGCACTTCATCAGTATCTCCAACAAAGCCAGCTAAAAGGACATAGAAAGAAGTATAATCCTAACTCCCTCATAAAACCATCAGCTCATGGAACCACTTGCCATTAGGAGAAAACATAGAAAAAAATCCAAAATCTACATGATATCATAATCTAATCACTGATAGACAAACTGTAAACTAGCACTCCTTCCTCAACACACAGATCCACAAGACCCATAGCAACAATCTGTGATGTACGTTGTAGAATATCCTTGCTTGACACACACACCCATCTTCAACTCATGAAACACTCCTGACCCATTCCAATGATATCATGTCTACCAAAGAACACACAAACATAATTGTGAGATTTCTAAAGTCAGCCCCAGATCAACCTCACCCCTAAACAGTAAGGTCATGAAAACGCCACACAAAATCTTAACCAGAAACAACTGCCCGTCCACCCTTCAGTCCCACTGGATACAATTAGTGCAATTAAAACCTTAAAGAACTCTCACCCTACAGGATCTGTCAATAGCTCAAACTTTTGGCCCAACTGGTCTCCAAGCACAAGAAAATCCCTTAACATATTGAAACTTACCAACATAAATGCCAATCCTAAAACCACAAAACTTCGCTTACTACCGCCCTACGTTAACTCGATGCTTGGTATCTACACTGTGGAAACCTTATCCAAGCCAGAATCATGGAAACATTCTCACCCACACACACAGCATGGCTTCAGACCCCACCACTCCAACGCTCTACACACTGACCTCACACATCATGCAGCCGCAACTTAGTAATGAGTTTTGAAAGTGGCCCATTTAGTCAGACTGAAATGGAACAGAAAATACAGATTAGTCTGTTCGTCACGCTTATACTAATCCTTAAAATGCAACTGTGTATAGAAGATATTCGACTCAGAAACCCATATTCTCTCACCTCTACAAGTAGTTGCGCAAACTCGTGGTTACACCCTGTATTGTATATTGGAACCAACATATCGGACTATTGCAGGCAAAATCATAACTTGTTTATCTTTTACCGAGATCAAAATCGTACGGTGTTAACGTAGGCGACGATTTAAACGGTGCGTGCCGGGCTTCTGCTGGAAGACTGGCATCCTCTTGCACCGCTGGTCGTCCTGGTCGTGGTCGGGTGTTGACGTGGCTCTCCGCATCGTAGCTTCGAATCCACCGCCTGACGGCATTCCTACTAATCCCCATTTCTCGGCTTAACTGAAGCACACACCTTAATCATTGTTACTGAACTCATCAGATTACAACATACACTTTTTGTCATGTGAAATAAAAAGTTTTCATTGAGCTTGTATTGAAGTGTCGCCAGACCGAGATTACCAAACGGCTGACAGCCTTGTCCAACTAGTTTAGTTACTGGCCAGGTTGGGGTAGTGAAGTGTCGGTGTGTATGGGTGGGGTGGGTGGGCTTTGGGTGGGTAGGGAGGTGCTGACATGGTCCACGATTCTCTGCCATGGCTGTACATATTAACAATTAAGATAACTAGTAGAAATACGAACTGTGTTAGTTGCTGTCCGCACACAGCAATTTATATGAACCTGACGATATTAAGAATTTGATTTTCTTTTATTCGTTCTTTCAGCTACGTTCCATGTCTTCTTGAGGACCAGAACCTTTGACTGATGATGTGCCGTTGCTACAGAATAAATGAAGGTCAGTTATTTTTTATGTTTATTCGGTTAAGATCGTTTAAGAGCTCAAAACGTAACACGTCTGTCTAAAAAGTTGTTTCGATGGAAATATTCTTTGTGTTATGCTCTATGTACAACCGGTCGCTATATTTACTCGTATCATTGAACATTTTCCGAAGGTTGCATGACATCACTCAGTGTTGCTATCATTTCTGTAATACGAAAAGAGCGGGAACTCGAGGTAGCTTTGTAGTTAAGATACGATACTCTATTTGTTATACATTAACCGAAATGATACGCGCCTGACTTTACCTATAGCCGTGCACAGCGACAACTGACATTGAGGCTCAACTAAAATAAATAGTCATAGAAAATGGTAAAGCATGAAGAAAAATGGCCTCCTTTGTTTGGGTAACTATATCATTTATATATACATTTGAAAGGCTGGCTTCGTATTATCATCGGATGTAGAAATATAAACATATTCATACTGCAATGTCTTGTAATCACATTTGATTGGTCTCGTCACTGGATCACATATGATTTTTTTTTGTTTCAGTATTATTGCAACATATTTCTTTTTTTGTATTCTTTCTCGTAACATTTCTGTTAGTATCTGAGGTATATTGAACTGCTCGTGGACTCATCAACATGTACTCCTTTATTACATCAGTGAATATAAGAATTTTCATGGAGGAACTATTAATACATAACAATTGAAAAAAAATCATCCAGCAGATAGTAAACAAATAAGATTGGGGCATGTGCAGTATATGCAGTGACATTTTATGCACTTCAACAAATGCAGCCTTTGAGCACATACCCAAGCAACTTCGCAAAAGGAAAAAAAAGTACGTAGCCTTTTTCGTTTTGTTTTCCGTGATAGCAACAGAGAGCCATTTTGAATCTTACAGAACGCCATACGACGTAAACGAAAACATCGCAGACGATACATGGGAAGAGGTGGCGCCACTGCCAGTGAATAATCCAACTAAGATGAGCATAGTTCGTGTACGCTGAATTGGAAGCTATTACCTGGTGGCGCACGCATTCTTATGGGGAGTTACAGTCCTTCATCTTCCTTGGTATGTTGAGTACAGGACGATATATTCATAGTGCAACGTATTCAAAGGTGTTTATATGGATATGTTTGAAGGCCATGCGTATAGTACTGAGAAACGGCCGATAAAGATAGACTAATCTATCTATCTTCCTTGATAATTGCGATGGTTAGCCCCGAAGAGTGATGGTTATGTTCTTTCATACTAATAGCTGTAACTGTTGGAGATATTCCTATTTATATCAATAGATATGACGGGTAGAGAAAAGAGACTGCTTTAACCAGCTTGTTGAATCGAATATCCTCTGAGCCTGAACCCCTCGCCTGCTCACCCTCAGATGATGTACGAATCCTATCTTTCTCCAACAGCTGGGGCGTGGCCATAATTTCCGCACGTGCGCACAAATAATTTCCGGTAATAACTTCCACCCATCGCCCAAGTACAGTTTTCGGGCGGTGTCAAATCAGGGTGAAGACCTTGAAAACTAAGTCCCATTGTTTTGTTTCCTGTTTCCCACCACTGATAACGTCATTTACTTCACTAATTTGATACGTATAAAATCTGATGCCAGAAATTCTCAAAGTTAAGAAAGACTACAAAGTATAGCCCTCATCTGAATCGAAATCTTCAAGGGAAGTCATGATTTTTCACTCTAAAACTTAAAAGGTTCCCATTGAGATATATTTTAGATAAGTAAATTGGATTTAACTTTTTTTCTCATTGTAAAATGAATCTATAAGAATTACATTTATTTATTGTTATTCACGCTTCATCTCATTCAGGCTCATCGAGACGGCAGGAGAAACTGTGACTAAATCCCGAATCCTAGGCTGTACGGGAGCCCGGAAGACGGGAGATGAAATCCAAAACTATCAACAGTATTGGGACCAAACAACAGAAAATTTGAGTAGTAAACAAATCTTTTAAAGACTATCATTTTTGGCTCTCTTTACTTCACAAGGGCCCCAGAACCCTTCCTTTTTGGTGGCTTTAGGAGGGGCCATTATAATATACCAACCCTTTCCCAGGACCCGACTCAGGTCTCGGCAGCCCTGAGCGCAGTTAGACAATAGCTGGGGAATAACTGACCTTCGATCTGTTTAGAAAGAGGAATCAAAGATAGAATCATATGACTGATAAAATTGGTACTGTTGTGGCCAAGGCACCAATGGAAAGACTTCAATTTCTGGATGTGTCACAACGAAAGTGATGATCCAGGAAAGCTGAACAGTGGATCGGATATTGGTTATCACAGTGACACCAAGGGACAATTTTTAACAACGGGAAGAGAAGTGGCCAGAGCCATATGAGCTCTACTCTTCCAAAAGAGCCTGCCCTAAATCCTGGGGTCTTATCACATTCCTGCCGTATCACAACTCTCCAGACCCAAGAATGGGAGAGCTGGGAGCGAGTAGCTGCTCACTTCAGAAAATCTGTTCAAGAGTGCGCTCAGGAGGGTACTCTCGTCTCTCGCTTGGTAGTGCAATCTCACAGGAACGGAGCTCATGAGGTTGGCTGGAATGAACGAAGTCAATGGAACGATACAGACCTGGGGACGCGTCAGTGTCGTGTGGTGAGGAAGCTCTCTCCTCTCGCTTCCACATGCCCTCGTTAGATCCTGTCGCAAAGCTCAGCCGAGTCCATCCATGGCCAGTTAACTCAAACGCACAGAAGCGTGCAAATCGCACGACCGTGAAGGACGAAGATGTAGACCATATTTGTTACGTGTTCTGGGTGTCTCTGATGGTCGTTTGATGAATATAGAATGCAATATTATGCTTCGAAAACTCTATGAATCATTGATGTATTAAAGCTGTGGGGGAACTTTAGTTTTACACTACACAAATAACATATGGAAGTGAAAGAAAAAGTGTGTCAGTGGACTCCTAACTCTTATATTAAACGTGAGTGAGAAAGGCGTTGATAACGTATTTACGACTATACATATATTTAAGTAAAGATGGGGAAGTGGAATCAAGTGGAAGATCTGAGAATGAGGAATTAAGTGAACCCCTTGTAGAGATGGACAGACTTAATCAAAACTTTACATTAGTTTCCGTACCAGCCGAACTTTGCCTTATTTTCGACGTTGTCTGAAAGTACGATGTTTTGGACTCGCGTATATATATATATATATATATATATATATATCTATATATATATATATATATATATATATTTGCTGGTAGGTTTTGGAGCTGTGCGTGTTTGCTTCCACAGTAACGTGTTCGTCCCCTCGCGGTCATTCCTCACCAGGTCGCAGAAGGAAGATGACAACATCACTGGTGTCAGTCGACTACTGCATTAAAAAAGAAAGGTAAATCTCGGCCCCTCAAGGCAAATTTAGTTGACGTTTCCATAGATGCTGCTGAAATTATTTTCGCAGATATTCAAACCGTCGTATCTATTATCGATGAATGAATCATCTAAACCACGGTCTAAATCACCTCTACTAAACGTTGGGAGTCCGCCAATATGATTTTCTTCTAATTTTTTAGGTTACTTCTGTGGCGCGCCCTCAAACCACATATTTGCCATACGTTGCCATGAATTAGTGCAATTTTGTGTCGTATCTAATATGGAGCGAGAAGTTCTCTACTACGAGACTGTATACCCTGACGACGCACTCGCCGAAGTGACTTTCACTCGTAGTATAACCACAAGCAAGTGGATTCCAGCAACTCCTATATATATATATATATATATATATATATATATGTTTTTATGATTACCCCAGGACTTATATATACCCAGGACTTTTCTAAAGGCTCCTGCAGCCCAAGGCTGAGCTACTTTGAGTAGCAAGGATATGTAGACTCTTGAAATTATTAGTTCTTTGCGAGACTGAACTAACAATAAAGCCTCACGGAAAGTGACTTTTCACTTGCGCTGTAACCTCCCGCAGGCGGAGCGCGTAACGCCAAAATATTTATTAAGTTAGAGGGATTAATAGTAAAGCAAGCAAGTGCTTTTTTTTTTCCTAATCCTGTAGATGATGTGATCGTTTCACTGAATCTTCATGACCAGACACAGGAGTAATCAGAATGGAGTTTTTGGTACGACATCTTTGGTAATTTTTATTACATGCAAGATGGAAAAATTTTGTCTACTTCAAAACATTTGTAATTCTTTTCCCCTTTTGAAAGCATCGCTGATGGAAGCCATGTGTGATCAATCATCACTTAATTACCTTTCAAAAACTTTTTCAGAGCCACTGATTTTTACATTTACCTCTATTTTTTTTTTTTTTTAGTGATCTAAGAATTCATGTAAGCTCTTTGGGGAGGAGTGAAGTATCATCTTGTTTCTTCGGCTAAGCTGACAAGCGAAACAACCATTCACATTACCAATATAAACGTTAAACGTTTGTTTATGATACTGTGGAACGGTATTTTTAAGGCTTCGATTGGTAACGCCTCGAGCGAAACGTTATAGTTGACTAGGCTTTATCATCGTCAGCTGACAGAAAAGAGTCTGACTTCCACTGAGGAACCTATCTTACGGGTGCTCCAAAGTTCATATTGAGGGAGTTGAGGCGAGAGAGGGCAACAAGCTGTCAATGGCCTGAACCAGGGCATGTGAAGACGGTCAAGGTGGAATAGTCTGAAGGGCTTCACTGTGTATGCACGCTATGTTCTGTTTTTGGTACGTAATGCATGACAGCAAGAAAATTATATATATATATATATATATATATATATATATATATATATATATATATATATATATATATATATATATATATATATATATATATTAAATATAATACTTAACATTCGTTTCTCGAACATATTAGCCTTAAATAAAAGATAGATCTAAACAAAACAACAAGTACGCTATTTGATATTTTGTTGGTCTCGAAGTATAGCATAAAGACTAATACAATAGACGATTAATGGTAGATTTTTTTTTTCACCTTGCTTGAAAAACCAGCCAATTTTTCCGGGGATAATAATTTTCACGGAGCAAGATTATTCGCTCTCAACACATTTTATTTTTACCCGTCAAAGTTCAAGAGGAAGGATTGTTCGAGTCACTCTTTTTATGGTAAATTGAATGTCTTGTGTAAAAAGCTTTTGTAAGAAAGAGTAAAAAGTCGGAACTCAAGGGCGTATTTTGACAGACCGGAAGTCAAAATCAGCTTAATTTTGGCCTTTTTGTCGAGGTTAACTTGAGTCTAAAGTCAAGCGAAATTAAGATAATCCAGACTATCTATTTCGTGGCAACCTCGACTTTTCTTGGCCCGTGATGTACACAGAGTCTGGTCTATTTTCCTCTCACGATCTTATATCACAGAATATATTTGAGATAATAGTTTCACGGGCCTTCGTGACGAACATTTTGCATTTGGAAGTATTTTCTGTTTTCCTTGGAAGTCACGGATTAACGCATCGATGCTCTGAGATCAATACCGAAGGAAGGCAAAATGAATATATTCAGTAGGCTGCAAGCTTGAAGTGTCAAGTGTTGTAATATGTGTTGCGAGAAAACAAACGCAGTGGCGAAATGTCAGGTACTGAGCTGTAATCCTGAGATCAGTAACGTTCATCTGCAACAGAGTAATGTCTATCAGAGTATGTAGAGGAAACTGTAACAGGTCGAGATGTAGATCGAACAGGAAGGGATGTAGATGATTTGAAAGAAGTAGATGAATGCATTGTAGACAATAGAGTCATCAGCATTTCAGCTCAACTGATTTTCTAACGAAGGCAAAGATATCGTTAATGATAAGGAGGAAGAGAATAGGAGACAGGAGCGAACCTTGAGGAACGCCGCTGTCGGTCATCAAATCACCAGAGAGGAAGCTACATATGAAGAAAGGGAGTGAGGCAGTCCGGCCAATGCCACACCCTTGTAAAAGCTGTCAATACATCAAGGGTTTTCCGGTGTCTCTCACGAGATGGTGACTAGACTTTAGTACGGTGGGGAAATGATATCACCAGCAATAACAATGACTTGACAGCAGATATGAACGCTGAATGCGTGTCGGAGGAAGGCGAGCGTTTTCCATGTCCGATATGACAGGTCCCTTTCCCACAGAGCCCCCCAAAAAGAATGATAAAGCCACCGATTGGGAGAAAATATAGTGTTTAAAGGGAGAGGGCATATATGGTTCCATTCCCAAAACAACATATTTTTTTGTACACTCAACAGAGACAAGAACACCATCAGAGGAGTGGTAGTAAGCTTGCCATGGATAGTAAGAAACGAATTTTCGTAAGGTCGTTTAGAGTGGGTGGCTGGAGGTGCGGTAAATAAAAGACCTTTTACAAAAGTGTAGTCATCTGTTGGTCCACTTCTTAAACATTCCCATCTGCATGGAGTAACGCTGTGGACGAGCTTAGCTGCAAGTGTCGGCCACCCATTGGAGTGACACAAGCCCTACAGCGTCAGCCACGAGAGCGTTTCATCACCTACGTAGATAAGTGATAATAGGGAGTTTCCGGTGTCTTCGCCTAAGTGCAAGACGGTAAGAATGAGCGGAGCTAATGAACTGAATTGAATCGGTCCAAGATAAAGAGAAAATAAACTGGAAAATAAGGATGAGTGGGTAAGAACAATAAATAAAAAAATCCAAAGATCGTGTAACGAAATACAAAAGCGAAAGGAATTGAAGTTGTCAGCCTAGCGAGGGCTTTTTGTGTACATCTTTTTGTTTGTTTGAGTGGTGCTATCAATTCATTATGCTCTCGTTGCATGTCCATGTACTAGAGATTTTTGTCATCATCGTGAATTTTATTACACGCCTTGTTGCTGCAATGATGGCGGGGTAAGTAGAAGTACTAGTCAGTAAGGGATTGCAGGTTGTGGGTAGGAATTGACTGCGTTGCGAAGGTCATAAAATCACCTGGGGAGAAAACACGAACGTTTGTGTTCAGGAGAAGGCACTACGATACGCCAAGCGACGTAAGATTCCCAAATGTAATTTTCTGATTCCCTTCAGTCAAACCTCGACTCATTGAAGGTTGATACGAGACATGTCGAAAATTGATAACAATTTAAATAAAGACGTCAAATATATATCCGAATAGCTAGCTAGCTTCATGTGTGACTATTTTGTCAGACTTATCACTAACAGCAGACCTGAGATTTTTGCTTTAACTTATCAGTAACATTTGTAAACGATCAGAGGAAGCGGCCGTATCAGCCCTGTACAGAGGATATCATGAAGTTTCCGGTTGATTTCAAAACGGAGAAGATAAACACCGCTTTCACAAGTATAAAGTAAGGTCGCTTGACGTCTTTGTGAATGCTAAATTCGTTTGACAATTTTTCCCTGAAAATGAATACATTTTTTTTCTCTCTCTCTGTATACAAAGTACACCAGGTTTTTTTTTTATATATATATATTCTCAGGATATGAAATGAAAGTGGTATCAGTGGTCATCTATTAAAAAGACATTTGAAGTATGGTAGCGCATGATCATGTCCTTGCCACAGTTCGTACAAAAAAGGCTGTTATTTGTAAATGATACCTAGGCTAATTATTTTGATAGCGACACAAGATGCTGAACTTTAGTATATATTAAGCATTTGTTCAGAAGTTACTGTCATAAGACTCGTAGAAAAACAACGCACATTTTGCACACAGGCCCGTATGTAAATATTAATCTTTATGACGAATTTCATCTCGCCCGTCAGTTGGTGACACGCATTTCAGTCCAAGACGCCGATCGGGTTTGACTTGGCAACGGGTTGCAGTACAGAGACTGACAGATACTTCGGAAATTAGTCATAAATTGATTTAGCAATTCCTGATGGTTTTATCATCACATACTTCCGTTGTGGTAGATACAGACGAGGTTATTATACATTGCCTCACTTCCAACCAGACCACAAATCATATTTAGCTGATTGTAGAACCGCTTGAATGATAATGATTTTGTCATTTTTCAGAAAGCACCTGTGAGACACGGGTTCAGTAGATTAATACATAACGAAGGTATTCGAAGAGATGATGAAGGAAAAAGTAAATATATATATTATTGTTCGTCAATATGAATGTACAATCTAAACCAGTCATTTGTTATGGTGCTGATAGCGACCGTCCTGTTATCTTGCCTCACACTGCGTGGACATCTCTAAGGCGTCCGCCAACCTCTGCAACTCATGCTTTATAATTAAATCTTGCGCTGGTTCCAGCAGCCAACAGGTCAACGCTTTACACCTTTAGAATTGTGGGTATAGACCATTATACTCTCGGGATACTTGGGTTTTGTGCATATAAGGAGAAAGTTGGCGAAGCTGTGAATCAGGAAGGAGTCTAGATTTTTTGTTTCTGTTTTTCCGTACAAGTGTTAAATCTGCGTCGTCTGGTAATATATATATATATATATATATATATATATATATATATATATATATATATATATATATAATAATAAAAAAAAAAAAAAAATATATATATATAAAAATATATATATATATATAATAATAAAAAAAATAATAATAAATATATATATAAACGAAGTTGAGGCAGTAAAAGAAGTTTTTAGTCCAAAGTCACATTACGTTCTGCAAGAGATTGAATATTATCAAATAAGTCAGCTCAAGTAACGGCGTGATTGACAACCATGATGTAATATGTCGGACCTGTGTTCATCTAGGTGTGAAGGACTGCATGCACCTCGGGAACTGGCTGTTCATGCAATCAAGCAATATCTGACAAACGTCATGATTAACAAAATCATCAGAAATTCAATCCAAAAAGTTTTTTGCAAGCTTTGCGTTTTCAAGTATTGACCTCCGGTCGGTCTAAGGTGGCAACACTGTCCCGTAGAATTCCTCGTGTATCGATACCGTTTGACGTCAGAGCGAATGGGGACGCGGAAGCCTTACGGTATATAACGATTATTCGTCATTTACAGTGAAGATCAGCGGTTGGCGGCGATCCTTTCGAATCATCATAAGCTAAACTGTAATATGAATGAGGGGAAAAAAGTATGTATTACCTGTTTCATGAGATTCGATAGAACTGTCTAGAATATGAGAGGGAGAGAGAGAGAGGGAGAGAGAGGAGAGAGAGAGAGAGAGAGAGAGAGAAGTCGAGGGGGGAGAGCGAATATGAATCAGAAAATTCCAGCAGTGGTTGATGAACAGGCTGAAGGATACAGGCGAAGCGGTACAAATCGAGGCTAAGGTGATGTGCCGGCGTCAGAGGAGACTATATTATACGTGCAGTGTGTGTGTGTGTGTGTGTGTGTGTGTGTGTGTGTGTCTGGCTTCACCAGAGGCACGTGTAAGGGTAGGTTAGGTAAAAGAGAGAGAGAGACCACACCACGGTGGAAAGATCCACGGACGTCTGTTGTTTAAGGGGAAGAGAGACGCTGAAGGAAAAAAAAAAAAAAACGGGAACGAGAAATGTCTTTGATGCATGGTGATAGATACTACAAAAAGAAAATAGATATCTATTTAATACCAGGTGGAAGGTGAACGATACTTCTTTCTTCATGCGTGTGTGTGTGTGTGTGTATAAAGGAAAAAAAAAAGACGATTGATTTGTGGGGAAAAAACGATGGATGCAAACTGAGCTCAAACATTTGGGTGTTTTTTCCAAAGGGGTGAATAGATAGGGAAGATAGTGGGAGTGGGGAGAGGAAGGGAAGGCTCTCGAGTGAGTAGTGAGGATGTGGTGGTACCACCAGTCAAGGGTCGATGTGTGTGTGTATGTGTGTTTGCTCGTGAGGTGAAATTCATGAGGTGTGGAAAGCGTGACCGGGAACTAATGGGAGTAATTATATAAGAGATGCAGGTGGCTCTGTGCTGTGGTGGGATTAGAGATTGGGAGCATCGAAAATGGGATTGCAAGGGACACTACAAAAGAAAAACTGGATGAGAGGACTGACATAACAGAAAACGGAAAAGCAGGGTGAGTGACACGACCCGTATAAAAGTGAAAACGGAGTGTGTGTGTGTGTGTGTGTATGGCAACGCTGAATGATGGTTCTGTAATAGAACAACTGAACAAAAGTGGCGATGTAGTGAAGCAAAAGGGGGTAGTGAACATGGCTCCAAGGAGAAAGGGGAATACGTCATCTTGATGATGGTAAGGTGGTCTGTAATAGGATTTGTGACTTCGTGTTTAAAGGGATTACTGAACCCCTTATAAGTGAGGAAGAGAGGATTTGGGTAGGGGTCAGATGCTGTGTAGACTAGACCAGATTTTACAATCGGGTAGGGGTTACGGAAGAGAGAATATATATATATATATATATATATATATATATGTATTACTGGATCTGTTTTATTACTGCTTTTCATGTCTTTAAAATTCATGAAATACAATCTAGCAATGTAAAATGTATTTGTTTGTGTCAGTACTGTCATAGGGTATAAAAAGAGAGGAGCGTAAAGGATTTACTTTTTTTTAATAAACATTATGTGAACGCCTACGTCAGAGACTGAGCGATTCGTTTAAAGTTTCATGACCAGTCACCAGCCACTCTGGAGGACCGAGTCTACTGACATTTATCTGTTGTGGAGTATTTTGACCAAATACCATCCTAAGGACGGCACTTCCTCTCACCGTGTCTGGTAAGGTGCTCGTGCAAACAATAAACGTGGAATTTGTTTCAATAGAATTTGCATTACTGTATCAGTAACGTTATGCTCTATGATAGAGGGTATTACTGTAAGTCACTCGAGGTCAACAACAGATTCTTTGTCAAAAGTATTTCAGTCATAGCAAGAGAGAAGGATATTGACGTGACTAGGGGTATTTGTAGGCAAGCATGTTACGACACACCCGCTCGTCCTGTCAAAAAGATAGAAATAGCTTTAATGCCCACGTAGGATATACAAAGTATCAGGGTTGGTGTAAGTACAAGGAATTACCGTATAACTGTACAGACGTCATAAGAGAACAATAGCACATGACACATTAGAAATACAACGTACGGGATAACGTGCAACCGTTGTTGATACAAAGGAGGTTCAGGGGTTTATGAAATACAGGGTGTATGATTTGCAGGATAGAGAGAGAGACACATGAGACAAGCTATGTGGATTCAAATGATAGCTCAGTTTGGCTGTAGTGAGAGGGTGTCTTTGAGATCATGGTGCCGTTGGCTATGGATTTCAGATTTCGGAAGACTTTTTCATTTCTCCAAGTATTCACAGACAAAGCATTTCTGTGATGGTGTGTGGCTGTATGAGCATCACATATATACAGAGCCTCCTTTGTCGACAAACTGCCGAACTGCTCAGTGTCATTTAAAGAGCATTATGCAACTGGCAGTCACATCAGACCAGCCACCTCATCAAACGGATGTATCGAAAGATGTATCACAAGTGAAGACTAAGAATTAAAGGTTTTTACGGACACGAATATGTTCTCCCTCCCACCCTCAACGTAAATGTAAAGGAGGAGGATGCAGCGAGTGGCAAAGACCGGTGGCGGCGTATGGCAACAGTGCCAGGGTGAAGGATGAGTCCCCGGACTGCGTCTCGTGTCAGTGTGTTTTGTGCGAGTGAAGCGAGAGGGAGTGTGCATTCTCCCCTCCGCCGGCGCTAACTAAACGCTCTCCCCATCATGTTAGGAGTACTTTAAAAAAAATTCCCGACAGTTCCCGGAACAACGACTTCGTCCGTGATACGAGAAGGACCCTCCGAGCAAGAATTCTCCCCGTTCTGACGTGATTTTAAAGCAATATTAACGTTGTTGGTTCCTCGTCCCACGAAGTGTGACTAGATTACATCGTGGTGTATTGGTGGTCGTCAGAGTCATACCCTTCGTGACTCTTAAAGAGGCTGATGTGATCGCACAGGTCTTTGAAGACTCCTGAGGCCGCTTGGCACCTCCTGAATAAGTATTTAAACTCCCACCCCCCAAAACAACTCACGTTGGGAATAGAATTTAAATTTCCCCACGCTGCGAGACTGTCGTCTTGTGTCATCCAGCCAACTTACTTCCAAAGATGCCCGAGTATTTGAGGTCGGAACGAGCTTCCTAAATGAAGAAGATAGGTCAGCTGATGTAGACGAGCCTAGGAGACTCTTCCACCCCCATGTGCGTGGAGCAGGTGCTGGCCCACGCTATTGATTGCGGTGGCCTAGACGTCTAGTTCAGCTGGTACGCTAGAAGCCAAGCTAGCTAGAACTTAAAAAAAAAAGGATAATAATAAATAAACACGAGCAGGGATAAACATGTTGGGCAGCATTGCCATGTTCTCTCTGGGCACGCCGGCATAGCCTACTCTTCAGTGAGTACTAGGGGCTTCCAAGTACCAAGCAAGAGGTATTTAAGTCGCTAGTCGCAACACGCATCAAAACGAAGTAAATACTAAGTTCGGCTTTGAGATCTGGACGCCTGACTTCCCCGCCACAACACCATGTCTGTGTCGCAGACCTGCGTGCCCCAGGGCGAGGGCAGCAAAGCCCAGGGGGCGGCCGACGCCTCCTCCTCCTCGCAGGACACGGCAGATGGGGAGTCCATCATGCTGCTGGAGCCACGACCCTTCAGGCCCTTCAAGTCATCTGAAGAGTACTTATATGCCATGAAGGAAGATCTGGCAGAGTGGCTCAACAACCTCTACAACATGGACATCAACGTTGACAACTTCTTTGAGCGTCTGGAGACCGGAGAAGTCCTGTGTGGGGTAAGTTCGTGTTCGTTAAAACTTTCCGTATAAGCCATATGCCAAAGGTTACTTCGTTAGCCATCGGTAATACAGAGGTTAGTATCGTAGATCGTAAAAAAAGAAAAAACGACCATTTTGTGGCATTACGAATGGTCGCAATTCGGTAACGAGACTGTGCACGTATGTTTACGATCGTTATTGTTGTTTGGGCATCGACCTCTGGAGTGAATGAAACGACTTAACGATTAGGCGCGTGTTGTGTGTTCAGAACACGGACGGTTATTTTCCTGACAACTGTCACATGTCACAGATCCCACTCTATAGGAATGTGTGCAATTACGGGTTGCTCAATACAGGGATGTTTGTAAAAGTAGATCCCAGCGCGGGGATGTGTGCAACTGTAGATCCCAGTTCAGGGATATATGTAAATGCAGATCCCAGATCTGGGAGGTATGCAAATTCAGATCCCAGGACGGGGATTAGTGTAAATGGCACATCCCACTGAAGAATAAACTCCTCACATGACTTGGAGCATCGCCGCAGCCTAATGAGTTCAGTATAAGCTCGATAACAACAGACAAGGTCTCCTCCCCGTGTTGACAGCGGTGTTATAAAATCGTCACACGTTGAAGATACGGAATCGAGTCTGATAATGAACGAAAAAAAGATATAGAGTGGGAGCGTCCCATGTATATTATCCCGAGTCGTAAGTTTCCTCTCTCTCTCTCTCTCTCTCTCTCTCTCTCTCTCTCACGTAGGGAGACTATTCTGGAAGAGGTCTCGCAGTGGAGAGAGAGGTAGAGAGAGAGAGAGGCGCATGCGTTTAACTTTAGGGCATCGTGCCCCCTACGGTTAACTGTTCATCTGTGTATGTGATGCCGAAGTGATAGTAAAAGGAGATACAGTGAGTTATGAGTCGCTCACCTATTGAATGACTGCCTGTCTTTGTTAATGGATTTTTGAGGTACAAATCTCTTAGGTCAGATACTGCATGGATATTCTCTCTCTCTCTCTCTCCCTCTCTGTCGTATGCACGAGTCTCCTTAAAGCTGCTGCACTGAGAAACGCGGACTTTCCCGTAATATCGAACTTTAACGCGCCTGTTAATCGTATTACTGTCGTTAGAGGCGAAGAGGAGGAAGAGGAAGAGGAGGAGGAGGAAAGAGGAGGAGAGGGATAAGAACTTGAGCTACTCTGCTGATGGCGAAGCGGAAGTAATTTTGTAATCGAGCTCGGAATATGACTGAAATAATATCATCTCTGGTGAGCCTTACCAGCAGGGGGTAGGTGCTGGTAGTACCACCTGGCGAGCAAAAAAAAACTAATGTCATTTGCTTCTGGGGCAGTGAAGGGTTGCAGGCAGGAGGAGGAGGAGGAGGAAGGAGGAGACCACCGTTGCCTCAGGGTTATGGGTAAAAAGTGGATTTGGTTCGATTCGTGATATACACGAATGTTGCACTTTTTTTTTTCGTTTTGTTTGCTCGCGCGCGCCAGGAGGAGGTTTTTGGGAACGAGTACAACGAGCCATTATTTATACCGAATTTGTTTTTGTAAACTTTTTTTTTTGTACGTGGAGTGTTTGTTTGTTAAGTTGTTTGTTTACCCAGCCGAAAGAAATGATTGAAGATGACTTTGCTGAGGGGGGGTGGTGGTGGTGGTAGACTTGAAGCTTGAGTGGACCTGATGTATACTCCAAATTACGACACATTTAAACTTAACCTCCTATCAGAAGAATTGTTACTTCTTCTTCTTTCATTTTTTTTTTCAACTCCGCAAATTTACGCGTTTCACTGTATTTGTTGAGCCGTAACGTGGGCGTATCCCGCGAATTTACGAGGGGAAGAATGGAGGTGGCTTCAGCGAAGCTCCTTTACGATGGGATGGTGTATGGACAGTAGATGTTGCCTCCAGATATTGGATTGTTTAGCTTTTTTTTTTTACACGTATGAATTGCGTTTCTTTATGGTGAAGTGACGGACACAAATGTATAGTTATTCTTGTAATTTTACTTGTGATATTCATCATCTGGACAAAAAAAAGTTTCGTTTTGCCAATGTATGTTTTACCAGACCTTGTTTTTCTTTATATATATATTTCATCAGAAGATGGAGAAAGGTCATCTTCACTGTTAAAATATGAATTTATGACTCGGATTTTATGCTAGTACACTACTGGGGGGATAAAGCAGTTGGAAGTACGTACAGCTCGAATGGAAGAACATATAACCGGGAGACTGGATGGTCCTTGACGAGGAAGTTATTTGCAGTCGTAATCTTTATTTGTGGTAGGAACTGGATAGTAAAACAAGGCCGCAGCCAAATCCATGAAGCACTATATACATATATATATATATATATATATATATATATATATATATATATATATATATATATATTTTATATCATCGTGTCTGTCTGTATGCATGTATGTCTTGTGTTATAACTTGCTTTATATTTTAATACACAAGCCAGTAAATGTTTGTTTCCCCCCTCCACTTTTCTACCGGAAGAAAGAAGGAAGGACCAACCCAACCTCTTGGTCTCTTGATTCCACTCCGAGGATACCACACGTTACCCCTCCTGTGTTGATGTATTGCACCCACTCTATGTTCTGCGCCTTCATCCACATACCGCTCGCGTATTTACTTGTTTTTGCTCGTATAATTATCAGTCTAGAAACCAATTTTTTTTTTCTTAATGTGATCATGGACAGTGGAAGTACTTTTTCTGTAACTGCGTGTCCCATGAGATGGCGGTGTTTAGTCTTCAGTCCGATACTTGGAAATAGATTCAGTTACCGCGCGTGTAAAGCTCATTCGAAACGGGTGTGCTGAAAAAGCATGGACAATGAAGCATAATCAATAAACGATGGAACGTTATTTATCAACCCTGAATCTGTAATTACAATCTCGTGGTACGTACGTACCCAGTGGATCAGCGTCGCTCGCAAACCTCCTTTTTCTTTTTCGTTTTGAATACTTTTCACCTCATCGTAAGCCGGGAATTGAGGGCATCGGCGGAATAAGAGCGACGACATCGGTACGATTTATATACGTAAGGAACCGGGTTGTCTTCGGGTATGAACTGTGGTGGGAGTGAAAGTGAGCGTGAAGTCGCCGTTGGATTTTCATTTGCGGTTTTGCTAACACTTGATGATGACAGTTCGTATGATCACGCGAGGGAGCGAGAGGTATTGGAGACACACACACACACACACACACACACCAGGCCTCATCCGACCCATGATAAAGAAATGATCAAGGAACAAAGTACTGAAAGTGAAACTGAAACGAACTGACACAGAGTTTCAGATAACAACCTCATTATTATGATTCGTTTCTGGGGTATCTCTTTCTCTCTCTCTCTCTCTCTCTCTCTCTATATATATATATATATAT
>JAYMFT010416650.1:0-17896 GCA_038088735.1 Panulirus argus | reverse complement strand
TATATCCAGTTGTGCTTCTCTGAGGGTATGTAACATCACTCATGTATCTGTCTACGCATCTCACACTTTTTAATTTCGGATCCGTAGTTGGAGAGAGAGAGAGAGAGAGAGAGAGAGAGAGAGAGAGAGAGACTTGACATATGTCAGAATTACTGTCGTTTCATTGACGCTTCTCACTTGTGAAGCCGATAAGTGCCTCCCAAATGAGTACTTCACCTTATGTTTGCCATGAGGTGATTTTAGAGATTCGTGTGTCGCTACGGAGGATTGTTGATCCCCTGATCAGTCTGGCTGTTACAGGCAGCGTAATACTTGACGTCTTGAGTATTGGGAAGGGTTCATGGATGTTTGTCTTGTGCCATTTTGAATCTCTCAAACTTAGCCATCCATGATGATTATTTCACTGGAGTTGAATATTGGCGAACCCAGGTTATTATCGTATGTAGATTGTGAACTGTGCCTTCAGGGAATTATTTTTCGTGTGTCAGGGAATTATTTTTGTGTGTAGATTCTGAAGAGTGCCTTCAGGGAATTATTTTCTTGTTTTAGGGAAATATTTTCCTGTGTAGATTGTAAATTATTCCTTCAACGATTTCCCACGCGTATTTTACGATACCTTTCTTCCGTCTGCGCCCGAGAGAACAAAGTGGCTTCAGTCATGCGCAGTGGCTGTAATGTTTGGGAAAATGGAGTAGTGAGTTGTGGGTGATGTTTGCGTATTTTATGCTTATCAGTCCTGCCCGCCACGTCCTGGAAGGTGGTGGTTGTGGTAGGTGGTGGTAGTGGGTGGGGTGGTGAGCAGCACAGGACTGAAGCGTGGTCGGAGACGCTACCAGTGTGGCCGTCACTTCCGGCGGGCGTGTGTTACCGCCAGCCTTGGCCTTGAGGCGAGACGTGTCCGTTGACTCCGGTAAATAGTCTCCCCTGGCGTAAATGGCTCCCCTTGTGGTCGGGCTCCATTACTACCCCATATCCCCCACCACCTCCCCACCCCATCCTGGGCCAGTACTCCGTGGTGGTTTTGTGGTGTCGGGATCACTGCCGCCACAACGCTGTTCGTAGGCTTACGTATTTACGTAGAGGATACAGCAGTGTCCATACGGTAATGATTCCTCGTCAAAGGTCAACCAAAGTAAAATTATCTGTGCATAGATTTGTGACGACTATTTTTATCCGTCTTTATAGGTCATAAGTTAACCAAGATTAGGATTTGGGGGACCATAAATCCACTTAAGTTCAACAAATGTTCATGAGACGCGGAAACTGCTGAACCTGTAATAGATCTTGATGAGTCTTGGTAGTCAGGTATTTATGCTGTGTGGGGAGGGAGTAATCCTGTAATCGCTCCGCGAATATTGACCTTCCTAATTGTTGATAATTGAAATAATGATAATGTTTCTATACGACTTCGTAGGACAGACTTATGTATATGGCAGTATTCACTGCTTTTATGCATACAACAAACAAACAAACAAAAAGCAAGGGTATAGAATGATTTCCAGTTAATTAACGCAAAGATTGTCGGGTGTCGTTTGCTCAGACCATTAATGGGAGTCTCAGAATACGACCTGCAAGTCGTAAATTGGAGGAGAGTGAGCTGGTCCACTGGCTTCCCTAGTTTAGATGTCAGCTTCAAGTTGACTGCCATACATTAATGTCTGCCCGACGTAGGAAGGGAGACATTATTTCTGGTTGTTTCATTATATTAATTTTTGCCTTTTATTACCTTCCGTAGGAGGTGACTTACTGTTTTTGCTCTCTTTTCATTCTTCTCCATCCCAACAGTCAACAACACACCGCCTTTCCTTCATTTGTGGGTCTATTAACTTGAGACTTGATAGGCAAGTACCTGGCTACGATGTTGCCTCATTGCCTTTTTTCTATTATTTATTTATTTTTTTTTTTTCCAAACAACCATTCTTTCTGAAAAGGATAATCTTTCGTCAGGTGACTTTACCAGTATGATTTGGACGCTGACATTTTTTCCCCCAGTGTTGTGAGCCTCACATTATTTCTCCTGTGGGAAGGGAGGTGTGTTGTTTTAGCTGCTTTTTTTTTTATTCCTTCCTTTTAATTGTTTCTGTCTTATTCACTTTCCTCCTCCTTCCCACCTATTAACAACACATTTCCATTTCTTAATTTTTATAGCGGTTGTTAACTTCTTTTTAAATGTCTTACACTTAGTGTATTTTATATGTTAAGACTCGACCAATTTAGCGCAGTCTTTATTGGTCAGAGGTCACTAGAAATGCAGCTTTTGTTTTCTTGGGCTATGCATGGTATATATCAGCCACTGTTCATGAAATTTAGCGTATTTTTCTATATACCCTGCCGTAATGCGCTTGATAATTTGTGATAACCATTATTTTTAGCCTTCTTTACGCGTAAATCGTTACAGTTTATGTACGTAGATTTTTTTTTTCGTTTACCTTAATTACACTCAGTAAATACTACATCATTTAATTCATCTTGAGTCTTGCCACAAAGATGATTAGGGCTTGTATGTGGAGGGTGACATGCTGCATTCGCTTTTGAAGTTTAATCTTTCAAGTTTTCTAACGTTAATGACATCATCACAGCTGATGCGCCGAGTTCGTAAGGTTATTATTATTATTATTATTATTATTATTATTATTATTATTATTATTATTATTATTTTTATTTTTTTTTTTTTTTTTTTTTTTTTTTTTTTTTTTTTTTTTTTTTTTCCACCACAGCCCGTCCAGGTGGGAGCTGAAATACCGAATATATAGAGGGGATTCTTGCCACCTTAGACAACCCCTTTGTCCCCGCCTTGCTGCTTCCCCACATCGCTGCAACATATCACGGGAGGGAGTGAGAAGTTCAGGCGCCGTTTAGTTACCGAGAAATATGCGAATTATCAAGACAGATTATAAGGAAAAGAAGTCACTGTTGTACATTCATACAAATGTTGTTTATAAAAGAAGAAAATGAGTTAGGCTTTGACAGATGGGATTAGGGCAGTGTCAGATAGTGCCAGACCCCATAGTACCCATCGGCCGCAGGATGGGTAGGAGTGCCCAGTGAATTAGCCGCTCCTCCGGCAAAAATCATAAAGCTAAAATTAAAGAGATTAATCACCCGATCACAGACATTGTGGTATGACAGCCACATGTAGTCCCACGTCGATGGAAATGAACTCAGAAAGAACAAATATAGTCAGAAAATGGTCTAAAAGCCTTCCAACAAACACACAAACAACGAGTAAACCAGGTTGTTTGTAGAGCTCCCACTGTTAAAAGCAGTTCTCCAGGAAACTCAACATCCACTGTTTTCCATATGTGACTTAGATATACGCACATATCACAGCATCGTATCATTATTCACAGATGATACGAGAGTTTAGTTAGAGAATCTCATCTGCGGAAGATAATGAGAGACTGCAATCGGGCGTCGGTCATATCTTCCAAGTGGGCCGCTGGTGATAACGTGCTGTTTAACGGAGATAGAATTTCGGCTGCTTCGTTATTGAGAAACGAGAAAACAGAATTATAATCCATTACAAAGTACCTGGACTCAAACATCATCATCGTATCTGGTAATAGAAGTGGATACAGACAGTAGGTATAATCATTATGAGGTATCTCTTGGCGAGCCCCACTTATCACTCGTCTCCCTTATTTGTATATCACCCCATGCACTCAAGTCCGTGTCGAGGGCCTGTGTTGTCCTGCCCACGACTTAACATATGGGGTGGGGGAATTAAAGTGATTGGGCAGACGCTGCCTCGTCGGAGAACACGACGGGTTGAAATTTTCGAACAATCTGGGCGGTGGAGGCCAAACCTATGGTGGTGCTGCACAAAGGTACACCCAGCAGGCCAGGTTACTGTCTTGTGCTGACGAAACCATTCAGGGAGGACGAAATGACTGAGTTCGAAAATGTGCAGGAAGCGTTCGCTACCGACACTTAGTGCCAGGAATCACGAGTTTTGAGAACGACTGAAAATACTCAAAACTCTCGTCAATCCAGCACGGACGGGGAGAGTTACAGTATTTCTTTCATGTACGGAAAATGCCGAGAGACGCGTTATAGACTCTGTAACATCATTAGCAAAATCAAAACGTGGCATAAATGCTGTAAAACGGTGTAAACTTTAGAAGCGTTGAAGATTTAATCCAGATTAGCGGCTGGCGTGTCATTTGGTGCTTTACTAGTCTCACACGGGCAGATGTCAGTAGTTTTAAGTTCACGAGTCCCGATTCCTCTATCAAGGAATAAATGATTAAAACTGAAATTGAACTGATGAAGAGCCATAGGGCTACCATGGTTCCCCGTATTGATTTCACGCGGCCGTTGATATATGCATGTCTTAACACTTGTGGTGATCCCTAATGCTAACACGGGCAGGGTCTCTTCAGTAGCAATTTGGCAAGAACTCGTATTGTGTGCACACAGGCAAGTTTCTGTAGTTGTGAATATATTCGCGTAGTGATCCGTACTGTTCATACGGGCAGAATATATTAGTTGTAACTTAACATGGGCAGTGAATGGTGCATACTGATCACACGGGAGGGATCTTAAGAAGTAAGTTCACTCGGGAAGCCTAAACGTTCATCGAACATAGAGCTTCAGCTTTCCACACGGGGCAGGGACTCCCTCTCCCCACCCCCTTGCGTTCACATACGTGAGGCATCAGTATGGGCTCCACACGGGCAGGGATCGCCCGGGAAGGGAAGACTGGTCCTTAGATATGTTGAAAACTCCAAGTGAGATAATCTCGTTGCAAGTGATTCTTTTTCATCTTTCAGCGTTAAACTCGTTTCTCTACACGACACAGGTATGACCAAATTGCTCCGTGCCGGGCTTATAGAATCCACTTTCTCTGGGTTCCATACCATACTGGGCTCAGAATGCAGGATAAAGCCGATGAAGTGACCAAAACTTCTGCCTTGAAGGATGAAGTTGCTCACCCACTGGGCCCACCTGCTAGTAGCCTTAAAACCATCATTCAGAAAGAACGTGAATGAATTCTTTTATTAGACTTAAGAAGTGAAATTAACCCAAGCTGGTCCGTCTATTACCATAGTACCATGCAAGAAGAACCATATAGTTCCATCAACAGGATCAGTAGACTTGGGAATATCCCCCTCCTGTTGATGATGAGCAGACCAGATATAAATTTTATCAACAAAGCGTTATGTACTTGACTGTTGTACAATCAGTGAGTTCATAGATGATTCTTACCAAACATTACCAGGTATTCGTATGTGCAAACATTTCATCCATAATATTGCTCTACCTCGAATATTCGAGAAGTACCATGACCAAACCATGTCGATACATTTCCCACTACGTAACCTGTAATTTAACTTAGGTCACTGAGGCCCCGGTCTGTCTGGACCTTTTGTGCACTTTGTATTCTCTTCTCCGCCCACAAGATGGGTAGGAGTGCACAGTAGATTAGCCTCTCTTGCGGCAAAGAATCAAAATGCTCGGGTCGTGAGTGTACAGTGTGGTAGAAGGGGGGGGGGGGTGCGTTAGAGGGACAGTGGTAGCGTTATGCGATGGGACGGGAAGACGGGATCATGGGGTCAAGTGCCGGGGAGAGCAGGGTGAGTGGCCGTCAAGGGAGAGCCTGTGGGAGAGAAGGTGAGATGTTTGGATAAGGATCCTGACGTAGTGGCGTGGGGGAGGCGGGCAGGAGGCGCGGCGCTGCCGGCAGGTGATGACAACCGAGGCCGATGGTGGTGGCTGCAATGGTGGTAGTGATGACCACACTGGCGGTGATGATGAGCGATGTTAATGGCGGTGGTGAAGGCCGCAATGGCGGTGGTGAGGGGTGATGATGGTGATGGTCATAATGACAGTGCGATGGTGGCGTAGGAGGACAGTGTGATAGTGATGTTGAGAGGGAAAGTGATAAGTAATGGTAACGGTGGTGTTGCTGATTTGGCCAGAAGGAAGGTGTGGAAAGTGATGGTGAGAGAGAGGCAATACAGTGAAAATGAGGTTACGAAAGAACGTTAAGAGATGGTTAGTGGCAGATCGTGCGAGTGAGAACGGACGCAAGACCGAGCGATGATAAGGAGACAGGGGTGAATGGACCTAGATGATAGAAATTGATGGTTAGCTGAGTGATCAGTGGTTGTGTTATATGTGGCGTGAGTGGGTTGGACACTGGCTTCTCTCACAGGCAGGAGCCAGCTGAGGAAGGGGGCGGGGGGTATACGGTATCAGGAGGGAGTGTGAGAGGTTGGACAGCAGTACAATTACCCAGTCATGTATGAAGAGCTACGGCGAAGACTTCTCCAAAGCAGGGTCACTGCACCTGGGGATGATAGCGTCACCTATGACGTCCTGTCGCTTCTCGTAACTGTCATGGCTTCAACTCATCCTCCTCTCGATTTCTATGATGTAAGTCTCGAATAAGGAGTCCTTCCTCAAGCTTCACAATGATGAAACTGAAACATGTCCCTTATTCACCTTCCAAGACGTTAATATCGGTCCCCTCAAACTTATTCACCCAACCTGAAAACTGTTTCTTGCTCGCCCACACCCTCCTTTTGTCCACACGGGCAAGAAAATTGGTGTAAGTATTAGCATTGCTGAGAACTTTTATTTCTTGCCTGTACGATCTCTCCCTGTCTCTTGTTGATCCGAAACTTCTTTGTCCCCTTGAGATGGTACGACATAAAGCTATGAGACTAATTCTAGGTTGCCCATGTCGACCAGGGGAAAATATATGAGAACTTGGCTTGCCCTTCCCACATTCACTGACTTTACGCAAGGCCTTAATGCAGTTTGTAGTGCCAAGTGTCTTAGAAACTCCTCACAGTACCCAAGTTTTGCGCAACACCTTCTGCAAGTCATTAACTACCGCAGTTCCCTCCATGAAAAAAACCACTATCATTTAATAGGGTACGGCAGGTAGCGTGACCTTAGCCGATTCCAGCTACGGCCACTGTGTGAACTAATACCGATAGAATTTGCAACAGTATCCTTAAAGCCTTGGCACATCAGAGCTCTCCTGGTTGATTGCGTCAGTTGCCAGCTCTTGCAACACTCTCCGGAAGGAAAGATAAGCAGGAAACTGTTCCATCAGTCATTCACTTTCTGCGTATGGATACCTTCACATGGCGGACACAAGCCTCGTGACGATGTTGATAATCCCGCAAAACATGCCTGTCTACTCTCGGGCCCCAACACCAAACTTGGTCTAACTAAAGGCATGTACTGCCCGTGAGAAAGAAACCCTTTTGGTGGATTATGAAAGACTAGGTAGCGGTAGTATTGCGTACTGTGATCATTTTGGGCTGAAGAAACATCAATACGGAAGGCACCGGACCAATACTAGACAATGTGATATTGTAACTGCCAGAATAAGCCTAGGATACAGATACATGTGGCATGTCATACTAGTGTTTAGAGAGAAGAGTGTGAGATTCAAGATGTCTGAGGATGTGGGAGTTGAGGAGGGATTCAGAGACTGAAAATGGTAGATGTCAAAGCATCAGGATGATGCTTAGGGCGCTTTTACGCGAGAGAGAGAGAGAGAGAGAGAGAGAGAGAGAGAGAGAGAGAGAAAAAAAAATTAGGCAACATTCAGTCTTAGTTTCAGTTATCCTACTTTACCGTTGGAAACACTGTCGTCAATGTGGAGCGATTCCAAGCAACACGACCGCTCTGTTTTACACGAGCCGCTCTGAGCAACTGTCTCCAGTCGTGCTCTTAAAAATGGATCTTGCAATAGCAGTTGCCGCCTGTGTCATAATTCATGAACGACGCATGAAGAAGAGAAGACTGTGGGTTTGACCGCATGTGGAAAAACGATCATCTAATGTAGCTATGCGTGGAGAATTACAATTAGACAATTATTTGTCCCAGAATTTGACAAGAATGTCTCAGGGGGACTTTGAGTTGCTTTGCACTATCATTGGTCCAGCAGTACAGAAAATGAATACAGATATGAGGGCAGCCAGTACGGTCGCGGCACTTGGGATGACCAAAATCCCATATTCCAGGACGGCAGCGAATACTGTTGATAAAGTCGGTGGTCTGTTCATTAGTCAAAGGCGTTGGGATTCGGGTGCTAGTCATAATGTGAGAACGTAGGTCTCAGCACACACAGTCTCTCTCTCTCTCTCTGTCTCTCTCTCTCTCTCTGTGTGTGTGTGTGTGTGTGTGTGTGTGGCGAGGGCCGTACTGACGCCTGCAACGGCACTTAACCCGGCAATATTGTCATATTTTCCATCCTGCGCCCGGACCACACGTCAATACACGTCAACACGCGTATCCATTCCGACACATGGCTGGCAGTATTGATCAGCACGTGGTAATACTTGCTCATGCATGGCTAGCATTATTGAGCAATGGGGTTGCTGGGCAATATTGCTCTAAAATATTGATCGTGTACTCCAGCCTTTAGAGTGGTTAGAACGATCACCCTTCTTAGCAGAGGTTATTATTGCGGGAATGAAAACGTTTGTCTCCTCTTCCTCCAAGACGACCTCTTCCTCCAACCCATTTGTCAACCGTTCCTGTTCTGAGGCCATTCAGGCAAGGAAGGGATCAGGCATATCGGGCTTAGGAAAGCTCTTCTTCCTGTGGCACCCTTTCAGCATTTATCACTGCCCTTAATCGCTGCAAGCACGTTATCCGTGAGGAGAAGCGTTCCCTTATTCAAGGGAGGTTCGATAACCTCTCCTCATCATCCATTGATAGGTCGTTCCGGTCTATAGCTAAGGGCATCGGTAACAACTGTCGCTCTACCTTCCCTCCACTTTTCCATTCTGACGGTATTATAGCTGTCTGTCCCATAGACAAAGCAAGTCTCTTTGGTTCCCGTTTCTCCTCTAACTCCACCTTGGATGACTCTAACACTCCTTCAGCCCCTGATGCTCCTCTTGTTAATCAGGGACGTCTTTCATTATGTTTCTCTAGTTGCTTCCTCCAGCTGCACACGTAATGATCGTCCCCCCCCCCCCTCCCCATCTCTCTCTCTCTCTCTCTGTTGGACAGTGGCTCCTCTCACAGGCAGGAGCCGGCAGCAGTGGTACAGCATCAGGAGGCAGTAGATATTGCTGTACACGGGGGGACGTGACCCCAGGCAGCACGCTTGGTGCCCTCCGGCTATATCGAGACCGTGGAGACCCGTTGGACGGCGCAGATGACTCCTGCACGCGGACTAGATGAGGCGTGGAGCCGGGCCAGAGGTCCCTGTCTGTATACGTGTCTCTCAAGTTATCATTTATATTCCCCTCCAGGTTGGCAGCACGATTAAACAGAGGATAAAGGAAAGATTACGTGAGTATTCCTCAGTGGTAGGGGTAAGATGTGGGTGGCGGGGAAGAAGGAGACAGCGGCCTCATATATCGTGCTGAGTTCTTTCCCAGAGAGTTGTTGTCCCAGGTAACAGCGAGGAATGTCGGGTGACGTAAAGGCTAGTGCGATACGTCAGTGACTGCAGCACTGTGAGACGGTGAAACCCTATTGTGAAACTGCAGTTTTTAAGAGTTATGTTTGATAACACGTGTGTAAAAGGTGTTATTATAACACAAGCTGTGCTACGTGTGTAAGTGTATGGCATACGTACGAAGATACATGTAAGTCGAGACACATATGCTGGGATATGTCCCTTGAAAACATTTGTTGAAGTATAAATACAGTAATGTCAAGAATGTTGCGACGCCATGTCTCTGTCATGTGGATATATTTGTCAGTACGTAATGCATGCGATATATGTCAAGACATATTGCCCGCAGTGTACTTGTCAAGACATTATTGGCGTTATATCTTTGAAGACACATTGCAGGTACGGTGTCTGTCAAGGCGAAATACTGGCAATGTATCAGTCGACATATGTCTGTCACACCATATTACGGTTACTATATCTGTCAAGACATTTTACAGTTGATTACCAGTCAAGTTGTTCATCGAAAAACTCGGCGCAAGTGATGCATTAGAACTCGTCTTTGCCTGAGATATGGTAATCAAGGACACATTACCACCTCTCTATGTGTCAAGATACATCATGAAGCCTGCTCTGGGCCAGATGTTGTTGTTAACCGTTGTTATGTCGTATGGTCCTATTAAGATAACCTTATAAAAGCTAATGGCTCTAGGGATGTTACAGCACCCTGATGATATGTAAGCCAAACGATTTCTTCTTTCCCCTGTCACTGGACACACCCCTGGTGAACAGAGGACCTGGCAGGACTCGTCGCTTCTGAAAGACTTTGCGGCCACAGGTCTGTGTGGCATGGTGCAGTTAGAGAACTAATACCACGACGCTTGTGTATGATGGACTTAACCCATAAGCGTAGGGTCATGGTCGACACTTTCTTACCTAACAGTCATTCCGTCGTGCTGAAGGGTCGTTCCGTCGTGCAGATGGGTCGTGCCATGCACTGGAACACAATGTTCTTGAGTATCCTCATTAGACAAGGCTTCGTCCGTGTGTAGCATGTCCTGGAAGGGTGCGCGACCCTCACGCTGACAGTGTTATACTTGAAGGTGAATTTTGGATCCATCCTGGATTGTGTAGTCCTTTGCAGATTGATGTGTCTTATATTCACTGCATCACGGGACTCAATCAGTGTAGCAAGCTTCATAATGCCGGTATATGCTAGTGTTTGTTGACAGTTGTATGTGGTAAGCTCCCTGCCTGTTGGAGGCTTACAATTATATGTGCTAAGCTCCCAGCCTATTGAAAGGTAATCGACGTACATGTTAACCTTCTTAGTACATACCAACTTTCAGGGTATATGGGAAACAAAGTAGGCGTTGGTGTCCTGCTCCTTATTAAAGCTGATTTAAATCCTGTTAAAAAAAAAAATGTAGCCGTTGAGAATGTCGACTTCAGTTTTGTAGAAATTAAAGATAAACTACGTAAGGAAGTAACATTACGACAGATTTATTGGCCGCTCGGACAGTTACTAGTGGTAGACGAAAGATTTTATAATCAGTTAGCAGAAATTTGAAATGAACAAGAGTGTCGTAGTAGGAGATTTTAACATACCAATATATAAATGGGGAGAAATATCTTTCCAGTAGCTCCGGGCTTAAACTCTACCTAGATTTGCTTGATGGTGCTCTAATCCAGATATTCGAGAAACCTACTCGCGACGAGAATATATTAGATTTAGTTCTAACTACAGAGGAAAATCTCGTTAATAATGTAGAAATAGTGAAAATTTTGGTTCAGTTGATCACGGATATATTACTTTTGAGTTCGTTTCAACACTGTATGTAATGTTGGTCAACACGACAGTCTCAGAAAAATACCCGATTTTAAACATGCACATTTTAATGATCTTCGCATTGCTCTTGACAGGTAAACTTGAGTTGATATGGTCAATGAAAAGGACATGAACGTAGTTTGGTAAAGCTTTAGTAAAGCCTTCAAAGCAGCAGAGGGAATATACAATGCGTAGCAGACGGTCTGTTCCTGAAACGAAGCCGAGGTGGTGGAACGATGAAGTAAAAACGTGCGTGTTTAAGAGAGTAACTCATAAGAAACTCAAAGAGACTAAGATCCAGTATGATAGAGTAAGTTACGTAAATTTGAGCACAGAAAGTACGGGAGTCATACGACAAAATAAACGTCAGTATTAAGCGTATATTACTGAAAACAGCAAAAGAAACCCTAGGGAGTTTTACAGTTATGTTGGAAGCAATACACTCATTATTCAGTCAACAGGTCTATTAATTACGGAGAACGGTGGCTTGGCTCAAGACAATAAATCAATCGCAAGAATCTTCAATGACATTTTTTTTGCATCTGTATGAACGATCGAAGACTGAACCCATGTCCCAAATTCAGTTTCATTGTTAAGAGAGGAGAACGTTCTTCAACAAACCGACACAAAAGCTGAAGACATGCCATCAGAAATAAGCGGAATGAAAACAGATAAAGCGGAAGGCCCTGATAAGTTTTATCCGAAGGCAGTGAAAAAGGCGAAGAATTAGATGGTTATGCCCTTGACTGCCTATTGAATAAGTCACTTGATACAGGATAACTTCCAGATGAATGGAAGTTTGCCTTGTAACACCGATATTCAAAAAAGGTTACAAGTCGCTGCTCAAAAATTATCGTCCAATTAGCTTTATGTCTCTTGTTGGAAAACTTATGGAAACCATCATTCGTGATGGAATTGTAAACCATTTAGAAGACCACCACTTGATAAACGATTCCCAATATGTTTTCGACGAAATCACTCATGCCTGACAAATCAGCTTGATTTCGTTTATGATGTAAATCAACATGTTTGACGAACGTAAAGCAGTTCATGTTATGTATCTAGATTTGCATAAAGCATTCGATAAGGTTCTCCATCAAGGGCTACTAGCAAATATTAAGTCACTAGTATTAATGGATTTGTACTTCGCTGGATAGGAAATTGGTTGAGTGGCTGTAAATAAAGAGTTCTGATTAATTAAGCCTCAGAATGGTTAGACGTATCAAAGGGGGTTCCACAAGGATCATTTTTGGGACCGGTCTCTTTCTCATATTAATATGAATGATATTGATAGTGGGCTGCACTGCAAAACTACAAAATTATTAGATGATACAAATCTGTGAAATAAATCTACATAAGAACATGAACGTCTACAGCTTCAAATTTGACGGACTGGGCTCATAGGTGGCAAAGGATTTCTAGTATCGATAAGTGCAAAGTTTTACATATCGTTAGCAAACACGAAAATGCAAGGCATAGTATGATTTCCCTTGAACTGCAAAAGGTAATTGAGGAAAGTGACTTGGGTGTGATAATCCCTGGTGACCTAAAACCAAGCAAGCAGTGCAGAGTAAAAATGAAAAGAGCCAACGAAATCCTTGGATTCATAGGTTCCTAAGGGACTTCGAATTAAAGTCCAGGGAAATGGTCCTTACTCTTTACAGTTAATTGGTTCGTCCCCATCTTGAATAACGTGTTAAGTTTTGGTCACCCTTCCTAAATAATAGACATGAAGGAGAGAGTGCAGCGTCGAGTTACTAAGATAATTCCTAGACTGAGAAACAAATTCAACGAGAGCAGATTAAACGACTTGAATCTTTTTAGCTTAGATAAGAGAAGGCTAAGAGGTGATCTAGGACAAGTATTGAAAATTACCAAAGGCTTTGATAATCTTAATCTATCAAGTTACATAAGACTTGATTCATGTGGTTTCACTCGCATTAATGGATACAAAGTCGTGGGCAAGGTTTTACCTCGAATGACGCGGAGTACTTTTTATTCAATAGTATTGCTAACACATGGAACGATTTGCCAGTTATAGTGGTTAAAAGCACTGCTATAGATACGTTTAAGAATACACTTGATAAGTATTTCGCGTAAATAACACGACTTACGTTCATTATTTGCTCCTCCATTGCTACATTGACAGTTTGCAAGATATTCTATTTGAATACCTTTTAATCACTAATCTGTGAGCTTTTGACATCTTCCACTATCACAAACAGCCTCGAAAGGACCCAGTCGTCTGTTGCTGTTTAAGTTCCTTTGTATTGTTTTGTATTTTGGACTGTTATTACTGAATGAATAGCTGAATTGCAGAGTATGTTTTCGGCAAGAAATATCGTAAACTATCACGTTGAGAGTCAGATTATTTTGGCCGCTTGAACAAGAGAATCACTGAAGGGGCTCGGGGCGTGGTGTTGCTTGGCCCAGCCAGTTGTATAAGTTTGGCCAAGTCAACCGAGGAAAAGCAATCCCTCCACGGCCTTTCCCTCCCCAGCGGATGTAGTCTGTCGGGGCTGTGATGGCGGCCGTGTCTGGTGGGGACGAGGGCAGAGACGTCACTGTAAGTTTCAGGGGTCACCCCCTTGAGCACGACGGTACGGTGCGTCCCCTTGGACACGATGGTACGACCCTCGTCAGGTACTACCCAGGCCAGACCACAGTACCCGTGGGGTCGTACCGTCGTGTTCAAGGGACATAACACGAGTAGAGAATGTGGACGATGTTACCCGGTGTGTGTATATGTGTGTGTGTGTGTGTGGTGTGGGGGGGAGGAAACCATTACCCTAGGGTGGCAGGTATTGGTGGTGGCGCTTTGTTGCTCCCGTCCAGGGCTTTTAAGGCTCGTATGAGACTGCCAGAGGAGCCAGGCAACGGGGAGTGGGGCTGTAATACTAAGCAGGTTGTAAGGTGCACGGGGCCACGGCAGTGTGTGTGGCGCCTGTGGACGATACAAGGGGCCAAGATTATTATGTGCTGTCTCAGATATTCGTATTGAGTATGCATTTATTGGCAGGGCGTCAGACTCGCCTGTGAGACGCTCAGGGCTTGAGACTGGGCACTGGTGTGGGCGTCCACCAGCAGGGCCACTAACCGCTACAGGGGTACACGCCTCCGCAGGGCCGAAGATACTTTACACGAATAAATTCCGGTTACGCTGCCAATGTAACCCTTTATTCGGACTACCATCTTAATGCTTCGTTTGTTTACTGGTTACAGATATCTTGAATTTCAGTTCATATTACGATGGTTATTGAAAAGTTCAGCAAATCAGCTTCCAAGTTCCGAATCTGGTGTTTTGAATCATTACCAGAACTCATAGAGTCACGTCACAGTGCACTTCGTTAACAGAAGCTACACTTACAGTGTTGTCTCCCGAGGCCAGCGAGCGACCCTGCCTGTCTCACATCCACCAGGACCAGGTCTGATGCAGTGAGGCCCGTATTATGAATCAGATGAGTCGAGTCAGATAACTTCCTTTTGCTGCAGTGTCATCACCTGGGAAGTAACGGGACTCCTCCTGCAGGAGTTCACACCTCTGGCGAGGCTGTATCACTAGGATTACAGATTGACGACCCGTGGGTACGATAACCTGACCTTTTGACCTCATCTGGGTCTGGGTTAACCCGAAGGCCACAAGTGTGTTCGCCTCGAGCAGATTCGATCCTTGTGTGTTATTTATAACGTAGTTGGGCGTTCCGCGGAACACTTGCGGTGCCTGTGGAGCTGCATAGCTGTAAGGAGTGGCATAAGAACAGTTGTGACTGTTGTTTAGAAAATATCAGAAACATATGTGTTAAAGTTCATAGCTTAAGGTGTAATTATGAGCCAGTTTAAGTTGCAGGTTAAACCTCTTTTATAAACAGCGTGAAAAAGCAAGTAGAGTTATGGATCTTATGCCATTCAATCCCCAAAATGTTGGGAAATAATCAGGTTAAAGTTTCATGGCCGAAGGTTGGATTTTCTTCAGGTTTTGTGGCAGGTTAAGTTACAGGTTAAACCTTTGTATAAGTGGCGTTGCAGACAAGATCCAGAATTATGGGTCTTACGCAGCTCAGTTTGTTAGACACCGGGAAACAACTGTGTGAGGTTTCCTGGGTATGTCATTGAGAGCTTTCAGGGTCTCTTGAAGGTTAGGTCGAGGGTTAAATGAGGGATCCGACGACAGACGGACGGGCGGACGGAGGACGACGGAAGGACGAACGACGGGCAAAATGATCAATAAATTGTTTGCTGAGCGACCCAGTTATGCCTGACCATCCTCCTTCCTGCACATACGAGTAAGGTGCACTGGAGCAGCCGCGTTGCTCAGTCTGCACTACCTGGACACCTGCAACATGAAGCAGCCTTGTAAATGGTGCCCTGACAGGGAAGGTTGGGTCCTAGGGCTCTATCCTGCGGGGATCGGAGTACAGCCTCTGCGTCCGTCCTGAAGGAGTAAAGGTACCTAGTCATGGGTTCCCAGGGATTCCTCTCTGGGACTCACATCAGCTTCGAGGATGCGCTCCATGCGGGAACAGGGTTAGGTGGGCTCCCTACGGATGTGAATGTTTCCTGATAATGATACAGTCTTTGTCGAAGGTGACTCCTCGCTCGCAGTGCTGCCTACCACTGGCAGGCGGAGTCCGGGAGTAACACAATAAAGGAGAGATACTAAACGGTTCATCATTTTAGTCTTTTACAGGATAATGTGTGGTAAAGCCATCCCGCTCGTGTAGCTTACGTTAGAACGCCGTTGCTGAATGCTCTCATGTCACGCCAGTGTGTACCTCCGCCAGCCAGAGGACCGGGAGTTGGGTGTGATGAGGGCAGTTACTGCACGAACTAGTTGGTTGCTGCTGTACATTGTTCACTGGTGAAGGAAAGATGAGTCCAACCTACGTAGTTAGAATGATGGAACTTGTTGAGCTTGTTTACGTGATACTTTACGCGCTCAACACCTTACCTGGCCCTTACAGCGTCAAGCCAAAGGTCAGGCTGGTTTCGCCTCAGCTGTCGAAAAGGTCGTTTCGTCTAGGGTAATGACCTTGCTGTTGTAATCAGTGGATGTACCCGTCGTGTCCCAAGGCTCGTACCGTCGTCGTTGGATCGTACTGTCGTGCTTGAGGGTCACACCTTCGCGTTGAGGTGTCGTGTTCAAGAATCGTACCGTCATTTCGTAATGCTAAATGATGACACATATTGTCTGTAGGTTGTACCACCACCCTGCTGGTGTAGACAAAGCACGGGAAAATACACGAGTTGTGCCATTTTGGTAAGCGTCCCTCAGTGGTGCAACTGGCTGGCCTGATGCGCGCGCATTAGGGGATAACCGGGGATCTTATGGGTATTTACAGGAGCTGGAGACGGGTAGTGGATCAGAGGCCTGAAAGGAGAGTCTCTCTCTCTCTCTCTCTCTCTCTCTCTCTCTCTCTCTCTCTCTCTCTCTCTCTCTCAAGGAACCCATAAGCTGATGATCTTTTACGTTTTCCCCATAAATTGGTTGAATATGTTCCTGAATATGTTAATCTGTTTGTTTTTGTAAGCTGAAAACCATTATTCTCTTTCATTTTAAAGTCCAGCTTTAATGACTCAGTGCTCTTACTCGCATGGCACGATAGACAATTAATTTGACAATTTAATATATCCTAATATATACACCTTATTCAGTGATATTATTTTTCCTTAATCCCAATACTTTAACGTATTATAAAATGTTATACGTCTAAAAGCCTAATGCATTTTCGCTTGCCACTCCTCTTGAGTTTATTCAGTAATTGAATATTCATGAAAAACAAGTTTTGAGGAGGATTTTGCCGAGTGATCTGTGAGCTCAGAGCTTCATCTGCTCAGAAAAGCTGACTTCCTTCAAGCTCATCCGGAGCGTAAACAAGTCCCCGACCCGCGGTATGTGGGGGATGAGACCCCCCTCAGGTGCTGGGGGGATGTGCTGTGGCTGTACCTGCTGCCCTCACCACGGAGGAGGGTAAAGTGGTGCACACTCTCTTGGCATTAAACCTGTGCGTCGTGGAAGGAAGACTGTAAGGAGAGGATCAGCATGGAGGAGGAGGCTAGCGAAGAATCGTGTCTGGGGATGACAGCCGACAGCGGAGGGCATATAGCAATGAGGGAGCTGGAAACGTATGACCTGCTGTTTGGCAGAATACTTAACAGACAAAAGCCTTATACAGGACTATTTATCCTTTGAGATCCTGACGGTTTTTTAGACTTGACAGACAGGGGAGGTCCTGCGAGTCGATGTCTGTCCTGAAGTGGAGTTCTGAGTGATCCTTTACTTTGTCTTGTAGAGTAACATGTTGGGAGACGCTCCCGCCAGGACAGTGGGAGACGTAAGATGCAAGTAGATATGTACACCATGCAGATTTCGCTGTCGTGTTGGGGTATTCTCCTACTACAGCCTATTTACCAGCTGGCACACTTGCTAAGCATTGTAGTTGTCGCATTATTGTTTTGAGCGAGTTTCCCTCTCTTGCCCTGCGATCAGCTGTGTTTACACAGCAGTATGCGTATGTAGCTTGCCACAGGCTTCCCAATGATTCAGTAACTGTAAGGCGTTGAATGATGATGTCTGTCTTAGAGTGCGTTCATCTCCATACCAGTAGAAGTCATATTGCAGCCCTCCTTGTGAGCCTTTTATATATATATATATATATATATATATATATATATATATATATATTTTTTTTTTTTTT
>JAYMFT010416639.1:0-17896 GCA_038088735.1 Panulirus argus | reverse complement strand
CTCTCTCTCTCTCTCTCTCTCTCTCTCTCTCTCTCTCTCTCTCTCTCTCTCTCTCTCTCTCTCTCTCTGTCTCTCTGAAGCGCGCGCAGAGTTTTCTTTCTGCTCCTCTCGTCGCAAAATATGTTGAGAGAGCAACTTTTCTCTCTTCTCCTGTCAACGCTGGTGTTACTCACGGATCTGTCATATCACTTATCCCATTTTCTTCTGTTCACAAGTGATCTTAGGTCTACAGACGTTAACCTTACTCACTCTAATGCCAATGATTTCACTCTACACACTTCAATCCTAGCCCTCCTCACTCCAATATGCATCCTTTTTCTTACACTGGACATAATTCCTCTCTTGATTCCGATTTAAGTATGAAATCTGAATTAGGACGTAGTACCCTGATTAAGTCAATGGCGAGAAAGATGTAATATCTTCTTATTTCTCTTTATAGATCTCACTTCTCTCCAAAAACTGACTCTCGAAACACTAGATATCAACCTTAGAATAACGCGAACATGCTGGGAATAACCAACCATATTTTCTACGTTATCTGAAAACCCCAAGTTTTAAACATTACAGTAGCTGCTTCCCAGAAGGTGAAGATGTTCCATAGGTCTCGAAATCAATTTTCTAAAGAGCAGTTATGCTATATGTACAGGAGCCTAATTCGCCCTATATGGAATACTTTTCGCTTATCTTGGGTCCCGCTGTCGCTACCTCTCTCTCTTAGCCAAAGTGATGTCATAAACTCTCCTGATGATGCCTCCCGTCCATGATCACTTTCTATCGCAATAATGTTGTTTCCTTCTCTCTGGTCTACAGGTATCATTCTAGCCTTTTTCTTCCATAAGCCGTCTGCGTGTTGCTCAGGCCTGAGGCTTGGACCCGCGGTACGCAACTGGGTACTGTTTCCCACAGTTTCTTCGTGGAGAGGAACCACACGAGGACGAGCCTCCTTCTTCTCTCGTACAGCGAACTGTAGAGTTTTCTTTATTCTTTTGCATTTACATCTTCCAGTGACGTTCACGCTTTAAGAATCAGGACGACAAGTACTGGAGCTCAAACCAAATTCTTTTACGTTCTCCTTCTCATACGCATTTATCATTTCATCCTTCAATTAAGATGGCCTCGATCAGAATATGTTTGTGCCTGTTCTCTGTAGGTCACTTTGAAATAGAAAAAACTTTTCTTCAAAAAAAGAAAAATGCAATTGCAATTTAAAGAAAATAAGAAATCTATTGCTTACTAAAAGTCTTAAAAGGAGTCCGTATCTATGGCATAAGAACAGTGACGCTTATACATACATTCTGCGTGACAACACATCCCATGCGATAGGTTTACCTAAACTGACAAAGCTGCAAATAACTGCTCACTACCCACTGGTGCGCTATTAGCTGATGCCTAATCATTTCTTGTTATCAGATGAAGGCTGACGAACCACGATGGTTCGCCTCTGATGTTTGATGTGTCTTATCCCGAAACAGATCCAGTAATTGTCACCTGTCAAAGTGGATTGAATATAACACACCTGTACACCGAGAAGCATTAACATCAAGCTGAATGGTGGAATACTATGCTCTACTGTTTTTCATTTTTACACCTGTGGCGCTTTAGACAAAAACTCTAATTGCTAATTTTTTTCTGAAGCTCATAGTAAAAGCTTTGGAATTATGATTCCCGGGTAAGCAGGAAATAAATCCAGCAACCCGATTCCGGGTTACCCTGCCCATCTGTGGGTCAACTGGTGCAGTTATTCTATAATCGTGTTCACCCAAGCCACAAGGGGAGGGGAAATTCTAATCCATGATATTCAGGGATCGCATCCCTAATTATACTATATTCTAGAAATAAATTACCTCCCATAACTCAGTCAGACAGTTGAATGGGACATGGTAATACCACATTCATATTCAGCAAGGAAAGCTTAAAAGTAGAGCCCAATCACTGTATAATTTCACTCTGTACACCTATATCTGGACCAATATGTATAATAATGACTGGATTGTGGATATTCTGTGGAAATGCATAGTCAATGTTACACCAGTTACGTTGATCGAGTGTCGTTATGGAACTTCAGACCAATGAACTTGTGAAGAACAAACTTTCGAGGAGTATTCGTGCGTCCTAAAGTCGCCTGGAGCGTGCAAAAACTAACTTTGGAAAAATCTTTACCCAAACGTTCTTAGGCGACTTTTCAGTTCCACATTTTCGTCTTTTTCTTTTCTTTCTATCATAGTGCTGGTTGGAAGAGCGAGTCTTATGGTGGCGGAGTATTCACTGATAAGTCTGTATTCCCATCGGAAACAACAGTAATGACATAAGAGTCTGTTTCCAGTGTTATCTGTAATATAAGGACACTAGCGTTCTAATACACATAAGTCATTCTTCCAAGGTTATCATTTTACCATTATGTAATCTTATGATTAGCTGTTTGTTTATCATATCAGTCGGGAACACGTTTTTTTCCATTTTCTTATTGTTTATTTGCCTTAGCATTTCCTTTTGAGCTTCGCTGGTGTTTGCCATCTTTTGTTGATAAATCATCTTCGAAGCCATCAAACACAGTTATCTTTGTGCTATATTTTCGCTTTACATAGTTCTGTGTAGAATTCATAAATGTCACTGCAACTGACTGGGCCACTGCAAGAAATGGCTACCATCGTGAACATACTGAACGTTATCTGTCATTTCAAACATTATAGAAATATATATATATATATATATACACTAGATATAATAGTTTCCGAAAGGGCTGAGTTCCTTCCATTGGGACTGGAAGAGATGAATAGGGCTAAAGCATGAGCATGAAATACATATATTTATGCTGTTTTTAGTCTTTTGTTTAGTTCGACATTACGTTTTTCTTCTGTCATTGAATCGAAGATCTTAAGACCAAGCTTCTTAGATTCATCAACAACAACGCCGCTGTCACCTGTTGCCCCACTCAAATTACTGATTACCGTGAAAGCGAGACGTCTTTAAGAAAAACAAAGAAATCCTCGTAACTTTCTTGTCCCTTAATGGCCGTGTCTATATGACGTCTTTGTGCTATTCACTTTTGATGGACATATTTTTGAGGTTTTGCATTCCAGTGATAACTTTTTCACATGATGCCATGGACAACAGAAACGTAACATGATGCAGCTTTTCATAATTCTGCCTCTTTTTGGTCTATCTATTGTGCTCATGCTTAATGTGAGAACCTGTCTAATGACAACAGACCAGCCCTACGGACAACATGGTATCCTCCCTTCAGACTTGATGCATTTTTTGAGTTTTCACTGAAATTGTGATATCATCTGGAGGCGCAGGCGAAAAGCTCTGGCATACCAGCAATGACCTTGAACATACGAAATATGACATTACTGCTGTAACAATCCGCAGGTGAGGTTTCCAGTTTCCAAAGGGATTGGCTTTGATAGATTTGCAAAAAAATGTCAACAAAATATTGACTATATTCTTGAATTTCCCATAAAAGCTGTGTAAAACTGTGACTCCTCTTCATTTATTTCTTTTTTTCTCTCTACTGGTGTTGCTTGTGTTTCCTCCTTGTCACTAGATATACATATATGAGATAGGCAACTCGGGCAGCTTTGGCGTAATCATTGCTTCAGATTCCCCGTCAACAAGACAGTGTTCCTTCACAGCACGTCCATTGGTTTTGCTACGTAGCATGTGTTCAGTTGCACTGCTTTGCACACATCATCTCAGACTTTCCCTGAGGCCTTGAACCTTCCATGGGGTAAACTGCAAACAATAAATAAAGCTCATCTCATCATGAAACACCCACGAAGTCACAGTACAGGAATTTGAATATCATTGTCTTCTGGTTCATTAACAGCAACCATCAAAGACTAACACTATTGATTAGAAAATAGGATCTATGTAACAGTGTAATATCTTGCCTGGAAATGAACAAACCTGGACGTGGACGAAGTGGCAAACATGCAACTTTAACGCACGTCATCAGGAACAAGATGACCGCTGATGATTGGCTGAGTGATCTGTTAAATGCATCATTTGCGTCATGCCAAACAAGGGAGACCTTTTTTTCACGCTAGAGGAACCAAGACACCATCCAGAGCAGAAGTCTGATACAGGCGCTGTCACAGATACAGTTTGGTGCCTGGTATCTATTTCTTTACAAATAATTACTCTAGGACCCCTTCCTGAAAGGGTTCTGGCGTCACCCCGGGACCCCTTTCCGGTGGTTCCTACAGCCAAGGCTGCGTTACACTCATCAACAGGGATGGAAAAAATTCCTTTGAAGCGAGAAGTTCTTTGACTTCTTTCCCTATCGTCCACTGACAATGATAGAGCTTAGGTGAAGGGAACGTTTTGTTCGCGATGTAACATCAAGCAGACGGAGTCCGGTAACACCAGTGCCTGGTTGTATTACATCTGCCATCTTAATCATACCATATAAAGTATCATGGCCACCAGGTGTTTTGATGCTGTGACCCTATCCACAACCAAGCCCCATATTTATCATTTATATCAGTTTTTTGAGTTACTTCCTCACTACACTCAATTCTTTTTAGTTCTGGATAAGCCAGTGGAATTCATGGCTGTCTAAGATTTAAGCAAGAATTTGTATGCAAATATTTGTACTTATTTTACCAGAACCTTCCTGAAACGGTTCTTTAGAGACCCAAGGACTTACTGATTTGAATTCAGCAGTTTCATAACAGTTTGCCATGCTACAAATACCATTCATGTTTCGTGCAGAAGCCTCAGACACCAGAAATTGTCACTAGTAGGCAATATTCATGATATCATGTAGATTTCAGTGGAAAAGTGACTAAAACCTTTGATGATAGACGCAGCCCAGGATTTGAAAGTCTCAACATCTAGTGTGTCACTAATATCTATGCTGATGATTCCATTAGCAGGAACAGTTCTTTGCATTTCATTTTCAAGAGTGACAACTTATGAATCGCATCTATCTCTTTGGTGGTCTGGGCCCCAAGAATTCTTGTGTTTAAATACACACACACACACACACACACACAGAATCATCGTTCTCATTTTCACTGTGAAGATAACTTCGTATCTCCCTGAATAGTGCGGCCGACCACTAAGTCTTTTTCTCTGAGAACCTTAACGCGGTGGCATCATTTTTCTTTTTGTTACCCTCTCAGTCCTAAGCTATACTGATGATGGCGCACAGCGCCGGTAACGTGCAAATGTTGAGCATGGTTTAGAATATGCACAAGTACTGGCTCTGCACTTCCGCTGACCTGCCATCCTTTCGCTCCAAGTCCATGGTATATAAGAACTCTTGAAACCCTTTGGCGCTGATATGAATAGTACTACTCGTCCTTTTCTTCCTACTGTAATTAAGTAAACACAAAGAAGAAGATCCTTAAAAGAGAATGATGGCATATGGAACGAAGATTACAATCCGCAGTTGAATATGTAGTATCATCTTTTCTCTTCTTGCCTCTGATAACTATCAGTTCTCTTTTGTTTTCTGTATCATTACAGGCATTCCTGGTCTACGTTCTGGCCAACCTAGATAATAGTATTGGAACTGTGGCCAGTGTATAGCAACAAGTGGAAAAGAAAACTGCGTACTAGGAACATCGACTAAAAAACACCGAAAACTAACCTGACTCCCTTTAACCTTTCAGTGGGATAATATTTTAAACATGCAGTTCAGTGCTGGTGCCCACACTACGAAAAGGACGGGAAAAATGGAACACGTGCAAGGGCGAGCGACAAAACTCATTCTAGTCCTGAGAAATATGCCGCACGAAGTGAGGATTAATAGATTTAATCTCTTATGTCTTAAGAAGCTTAGACTTCGCACTGACCTCATAAAAGCTTTCAAAATAATGAATGACGCTGACAACTTTAATCACAAAGATCTTTTTCAAATAAAAGAAAACAGCGAATAAGGCAACTGGAATAAAACTTAAAGTTAGAAAAGAAATAACTCAGATGTATTGAACACTGGGGTAAGTTACATTTAGATGTATCTATTCAATTCAGAGAACATGAATACCTTCAAAACAGTTGGATGAATTCGTCCATTAAGGTATCAATCCAACATATTCTCAACATCCCGTTTAATTCCGAAAATTTCCCTTTTGACTCTTTTACTACTTTCAAAAGTATCCTTCCCGCCAGTGTTGTTTGTACGTTGCTTGAGACACCATCAAATCCATTTTATAATGAGTCTCTCTGGTTCGAAAAATGTTCCTCATCCCTTGCCTATAGTTTGCTGCAGCATAATTTTCTTCAAGAAAGTTAGCAACATATATTATCAAAATTTTGTGTAATCATGTGTAAAGTTATGTTTATCATTTCAGTTCTTACATGTTGATCATCCGTTTAGTTTTGTATCGGAGAGCTATAGGTCACCTGGTCTACCTCTAGTGTATTGTTACCAGCGATCACACTGAAGTCTTCTATTCTCTAGTTGCTACATTTGATTTCTTTCATTCATATGACAATCACTTCAACTTTGCTAACTACACCTGGCTCTTCATTTTCGTCGTCCACTTCATTCATATCCTTCAACATTCTATTATAGTATGAGAAGTAATACTTACCTCTTGTTGAATAAGACACTAGTCCTGTTATCATGATATGAGATCTGTATTCACCATTTGTAATAAACTGTTTCGTTTCTCTGCTGATTTCCAGAACAGAAATAAACGCAGTTACTATTTAGCTATACGGCTCCATGACATTTGATGTAATACATTGACTGACTTCAGTTCCCTTTATGTATTTATGGCAGTCCAGTAAGTATACATAAGAATGATTGAGTACTCTCGTGTATTCTGTCAAGCTCATTATATTATCTATGAGGACGATTTTCAGTGGCAATGAAATAGAAAAGTTTCCATCGACAGACACAAAATAATGGTGTTATATATTTCCAGATCTTACGCGTGTGAGTTACACTAGCAAGCAGTGGGTTGGCTCAGCGTACTAACGTGGTTTTGTTTGCCCCAGTTTTCTGCAAAAATATCCTAAGTATTGTTTACATAACTCGGTGTGACACTGATGACACCGGGCGCCGGACTTTTTCACTCCTGGTAGAAAATAAAAATGAGGGCCATTAGCATATAAAGTTTCAGGTTTCACGTTCGACCTATGTCTCTCAACTAAAAAAGTTTATAAAATGAAGGTGTTTATAATTCAGTTATAGAATGGGGAATATGGATAGACTCTATCAATTATAGCTGCGGTTCATTAACAAATACTTATCGTTATCATCATCACTGATAATGAGAAATTGAATGTGGTGAAAGGTAACCACGTTGAAGTTAGCTCAGACAACATTCATATCAACCAGTTTCTGATCTCGTCACCCAGAGATATTGCTACCAGTAGGACGACATCATCCACAAACCCCAGAATAATCAAGTAAACGTCTAACAGATTAGTACTTCACGAGTGTAACTAAGCACATTGGTGGGCTTCATACATCGACAAAGTGTAATTAGATGGGGAAAGAGTGATCATTGGCTTTCTGTTGGTTGTCATTATGGTGGAGAGACAATTCGTTTTTCTTTCTTGACTATGTAAATGAGTACCGAACAACCCTTCACAACAGTATTTTCAGTTATTCTTTTATCTTGCACATTCAACACAGCTAATTTGTATATCAAAAGTTATACCTACAGAAATCCAGTACCTTCCAAAAACAGAAGTCACATAATGTGTTTGTAGTTAGGATCAACTGGAGCTTATCTTATGATTAATCGACTGGAAACCAAATTCTCTTACTGGAAAGATCTGCTGCACTGGTAGATAAATCCAGATTGTTACTAATGAAGAGTGAGGATCGCACCTTCTTGAGGGAGTTATGCTGCGGCTATAGGTTTTACTGGGGTTTTCTGCTATTGTAAATATTCAATGCGTTTTTGTCGCTAAGTCGTAAAGTATTATACCTCACTGGCCACGGAGTGGATGGAAGCCTCTTGCCCCGCGCACTGGACCATACTCGCTCCTCCCATGGAGTTGGTGAGAACTGTTTCTACCACAAGGTAGACGAGTAGGCAATAGGCTGTTCTTGCCGCTCGTTTTCGGTGTCGATGAAAGACGATCTAAGCATTGGGGTGGGTGAGCAGTGTTCCTCTCACGCGGGAAGTCATTCCTTACACCCAGTTGATCATCCTACAATAGTTTAGGTGAAGGGCGTCCTATCATGTGATATGACGTGATGGGTTCTGTTCCTTCCTTGATGAGAGGCCATTGGCTGGAGGCAGCGCAAGTAGCCCTGGGGATCTGGTGCTGGATGAGCCGTGTAACGTAATGTTGCCCGACAGTCCCACATATGAGGCGTGGACCCACCGGCGAGTCATTAACAGACCACTGAGCCTGATGATGGAGAGGGACGCGGCCCAGTGCTCTCCTACACCAATGTCCCGTGCGGAGTGAGAGAAGCAGTCACTTAAATGTTCACTTGGTAATTAAGATTCTTGTTCGTTTATTCATTAAGAGGTAAAACCAGTCACTGATACTTTACGATTTTCTCATTTTGTTACGTTCATTCTCTACTCAGACATCTATACATCTATACATCTGTTTACTTGAACATTCTGACTACACCTCATTCTTTGTTTTCTGCTTTTGTTTTCTCATTTTTCTCCCGGAACCTACTATGTGTTGAAAGGAAATTCTAAGACGAATATATCTGCTGCTGCTGCATATGACTATTAAGTAGATCTGAGCCCTCAGCCACTGGCCTGTCTTTTGGTGGTTGTCCGAGTAAATTTTGACTCATCCTGTCCTCCAGTTTTAACTGTTTGCCGGTGATAGATTTAAGGATACTTGATAAATAAGAAATCGTTGATACTGGAATCGCCACACTAAGTATCCGCTATGGTATAAACCAGCCGGAAAAACATGAACCATCTTGTGTCTTTCTGAAGTTCCAGCGTCTCATGAAGTCAAGCTTGTCACTAGAATTGATGCTGTCATGTGCGAGTTGCGTTCCTTCCGTGATGACAGGCGGTCGTCCATAGGCTGCACCACAGGTAGCTCTGGATGAGCCGTGTAACGTAATGTTGGCCAACAGTCCCACATCTCATGGGGTGTGGCCCCGCCGGGGCGCCGTTAGTGAACTACTGACTCTGATGATGGAACGAGTGGCGGCCCAGTGCTCTGAACCTACATTCTCCTGCCTCACACCGCCAGTTCCGCCCCACTATACCCATAATCAAGATTTTTTACGTTTATTTCTAAAGTGGTGATATAATTGCTGATACTATGGCTTCATTTTTTACTGTTTCCTTAAGCACTCCATATTCTTTGCTTATTCTTGTAGTTCGTTTTCCAGAAGCGTTTATCTTAATTAGAAAAAAAAAAACATTCTCCTGAGAACACGTCTGCTTTTTTCTTTTGCGTCGTGACGCAGCTGGTATCAAGCAGAAATAAGGCCTTAGCCAACAGCTTGCCTGTTGATGGTTGACTGTGGTATGTATTTTTAGCTTGTGTTATCCATCTGTTTTTATGTGTTCTGTGGTAATAGATTTGAGAATACCTTACAGCAAGGAAGTAATTGATGCTGGCTGGACACCCCACACTAAGTACTATGGTAATATCAGCCGGTTATATCGTAAATCTTTTTCGTCTGATGGAAATTAGTCCTGCCACTAGAAATGCTGGCATCAGCCTTACCAAAACTAGCGGGGCTTTGGTGGGTTACTGCCGTGCTGAAAGTTTGCACAACTTCTGAGAACGTCTGAATTACACCCAACCAAGTTCTGAGGAGAATCCTGAAATGACTCGACACAAGCTGAAGCAGATAATTAGTCCAGAGAATTGTATTTCTTTTGCGCGACATTGAGTCTAATGTGGGCCAGCAAGACAATTGAAGTGGATATGTCAGCGTGTGGCGCACGACGGCTGAATATCGTGAAGGCATTTCATACGATGGTGTTTACTACTGATGCTCAACTCTCCACTCCAAGACCCTGTTTAAAGTTGATACGAGTGTGTCTGTATAGCTTGTGTAGTGGGCAGGTAACTTGTGTAGTAGACAGGGAACTTGTGCAGTGGGCAGGTAACTTGTGCAGTGGACAGATAACTTGTGCAGTGGGCAGTTAACTTGACCAGTGAGCCTCAAGACCGGTGGCATACGGTACTATCTGTGAACACCAGCTGCCTTGGGACAGTGAGGGAAAGACGGAACAGCCAGTGCACGCTATCTGTCTGGATACCTCAGGACATACTGCACGATTAGGGAGCGGCGTCTGTCTCGGGAGCAACCAGTACAAGTAGTGAACATAACATAGATGACGACATTGTGAACCTGGTGACGCGGTCAATGATCCTGTCTCGGGGTAGCGTTGGAAGTGTAGAACAACCAGTGAGTACCCTTCGTCTCGGGATAGTAAGGGACAGGCGACACTAGAAGTGAATGCCGTCTGTCAAAAAAAAAGAAAGAAAGAGGGAGACAGGTAACAAGACCAGAAAGCAAATCCATATAAGATAAAAAAAAAAAAGAGACAGGCGATACAGCCAATGAACACCATCTCTCTCAGGACAGTGTTGGACAGGCGGCACGGCTGGTGAACACCATCTATTTCTGGACAGCATTGGACGGTTGAAACAATCAAAGAGCATTACCTGTGTCAGGGTCGTGTACTGCAAAGCGAGATGGCCAGAAGGCAGTATCTGTCTCACAATACTGTCTGAGAACATTGTGGAGCAAGTGACCCAGCCACTGATCACCCTCAGTCTCGAGACAGTGTGAAAAAGGAGCCTCCGTCCTGGGACAGTGTAGAACAAGTATCTGCATCAGTACGCACCCTTCGTCCTGGGACTGTAGGACAAGTAGTACCATCGGCAAGCACCTTCCGTCATAGGACAGTGACTGGCACTGTTGTTCTTCCTGGGGTCAGATAGATGGCCCTGAGGTTCCCCTTATGTATAGGTTCGACAGCTGACCGCCTAACACCACCGTTAACAACCATACTATACTGCATTAACTTGCTATACCATAGGCCGTATATTACCAATATATGGCGATGTACAGCTCACCATCATATCAGTGCATACTGGCGTTCAAAAGATTATTTGCGCTCTTAGAATCTCAAATATTTTCAATTAGCTTGCAGATCTATATTTCTAATCATCAAAGCTACATCAATTGATTCTGTGACATTCTGGTTTTTACAAAGTGAATGCATTAACTTAATTCGCCTTTCATTATTTCCTTACCATTTACTCGATGAAACTAACATCAAATTGGGTACCAACAGGTGGTGCAATATGTCAGGCCAGAGTCAGTGAGGATGGCAAGAGGAATCACATGACATAACTCTGGACACCACTTCCAGCTGGGGATGGCTGGACTCTCACTCTGCCGTCCTACATAACCACATCCATGCTACAAAAGTCTGCAGTATCCTGTCAGCCTTATATATGACCTTTTGAAGTCCTCAGATTTTTCATGCGTATTTCTTTTCTCTGTGTTTAACTGAGGATCTTTGCCGATGTCAGGGAAAAGTTTGATTTGATTTGTATGAAATAACATGGTTTGTGAAATTCACTAAACAAAGGCTAACCAGATTCCATTAGAGAAGCACTGATCTAAATCTAAGCGAATCCTTCCCATGAATGAAGCAGCATATCTTTATATCACCCTTGACGTAAATGGCTCACGTCTCTGAATCGAACCCCACACACTTGGTGCATTATGAGTCGTCTACTTTCTAATTTGATTTCTTTATGAATCAATAATATCTATTTTGCTGAAGAAGAAGAAGAGCGCCAATTACCAAGCGTCATTTCTTATGGCTGGATATTCTCAGGTGATCATTGGCTGTCGAAAAGAAGACCACCTGAGGGAAGAATTCTTCTTTGTTGTGGGTCCATGTTGTATACTGGGGTAATGTTGTCTGACTGTAAAGTAAAGGCATTCTCGTTACGGCTGGCTTGTGTGAGAGGATGAGAGCATTTTTTCCTTTCCACCCACCACGGGATACACACTGGCCATTGTAACTTGCACGCCGTGTCTCTGTTGCCCGGTGAACACTGAGGAATTCTCTGTACTGTAGGTTGTGATACTTTTGTTGTTGTTGCTGTTGTTGTACAGGTTTTACTTCGAAAGTTCCTGTCTTGTTGCATTCAGGTACTCAAGACATGTATTGAGATCGTTTAAACAGTGTCATGGTCTAACGATTTGCTGAAGATGTTCAGTCCATACACGTTAAGGCAAACAGTTATGTTATATGTTTATAAATTTGTGTTAGTGTGAAGATGACGATTCATAGTAACATGTGGGGAACTACCCCTAATCACAGATAAAAGTAACTGGAGCGAGAGAAAAGAAAAGAAAAATCAGGGGATATTGTCTGTCTTAGGTTGGGATTTTCTCCTTTTAATTAAGACACTTTTGAATTATCAGTTCGTCTTATCAACAATATCAAGTTGCTTTTTCAGAGCGATCTTTATCTCAGAGATGACATCACCTTCTTTAGAACACAGTATCTTTTCATATCCTGGTGTCTCCAGTTGGCAGATGGTGAGGGTGAACGATCTCTGGAGCCTCCACGAATGAGCAGATGGTGAGGGCGAGCGACCTCTGGAGCATCGACCAGAGAAAGATATTGACCCAAGTCTTCACTTTCACCCAAGCCAAAGCCTCCTGAGTATCTCGCCTTCCGCATTTGTCTGAGTGGCGGTGGGGTCATTTCTTCACCAAGTAATCTTTCTCGTTTCTTGCATCTCTTCCTTTACTGTCCGCCACAACTTTCCCCCCGTGTAATTTCCTCTTCCTTATCACATGTGTTTCGTAGCTGCCGGCCCCTCTGAACACCACAGTACCTCCTGTGCTTCTGCTGGAGGAGCCGTTAGACATGTATTGTCCACTTAACATGACCACAGTTGACGTTTATTCCATTATTCGTCATCTCGCGGCAAATTAGACGTAAAACCGAAGCCAAGACCGGGGCAGAAACAGACAGCAACCTGGACAGGGACACAGACTTTGTTAGCTGCTGTCTAGACGTCTCGGAGAATGTGGATGTAAAGGATCTGTCTCCACTGTTTGGCAGTGTTACACTCATTTCCCCTCCCAATAATTGTTTCAGTTACCCGTCCAATTTTGTTCAGTTTTTTGTGTAAGGTACTGTTACGCAGCCCCCTCGACACTCATTCCACCGAGGGTCAAGGCTCGTCAGGATTCCCTCAGCACAGAGCTCAAAGGGGCGGTAACAAGTTTCCTTCTTCACCTCATACACTGACTTGTGGGTCCGGTGGTTATCAGCAGCGATGAACTCACTTAATGGGGAAGGAAGGTGGGCAGGGAAACACAGTAGTCACGTAAACTTGGGTATATTGACAAATAAACACAAATGTATGACAATTTAACAAGAGAGAGGGCAATGTCCGCTCACCGACACTAAACACAACATACACCGACACACGCATGAATCGCACAGGGCTTATAGAGGTACTTATCCCGTTTCTGGGGGGCTTATAGGGGCACTGGTCTAGTTCACATGGGTTTCTAGATGCACTTATAGAGGGCACAGTGCTGAACAGTACAGCTGGACGCGATAGGGCTTGCTAAAACACCACACGCAACACGAGCTCTGAGTGCCGCCCAGCACACACATACCCATACATCCAACGCATACCTTTCACACAACACAGAAGACTATCAAAGTAATACAATGGTAATGTCTACATTCCTGAACACTGCATTTCCTTATGCATAACAGTACCTTACTGTAAAGTCTTTTGAAAATTCTGATTGCTGTATGCTAAAAAAGGAACTTCTGCTTATTAGATTGTGTATAAACTATAAGCATATATCTTTACTATTTTTACAATTCATGGGAGACTGAGAAACATATAAGATATAAAAGAAATGAATAGAAATTGTTTGTATACAATTATAGAAAAAGTATTAAAATGTTTTGTTTTGTTTCTATCTCTCTCTCTGACTTTAGGTTCTGGTTAGGATGCTGTACAACGCTTTTCTGGTAAATGTATAAGATTATCTGTATATATCTTCGTGATTTCAAGGAATTATGTTTTAAATTGAGGTCTATATTTGCATCCGACTGACCAAGTGAGATGAATAGAGGGAGAGCACTGTATTTGGAGCAAATTATTTTATATGTTCAGAGAGCACATGTTTATTTTGATAAAGCAAATATATTTTTGTTATCTTTATAGACCAGTGTTTGGTATTTAAATCAAGTACTGAATGGAAAGGAGATGATATTAAGCGGCCGTCTGCTGTCAGATGTTACCTAGATAGTAAACGAATTTGTGTCTAACCTAAGCCTCTCTGTTAACAGGAGCCATTATTTCAGATTTCCGATCTAATGGGCCTATGGGCTTATTATACATCTTAAATTAAGGGGTGAGATCGTAATGTGGGGGCCTGTCCGGGAGGCTGAAAACAAGTGTAGTGGAAGCGGAACCAAGTGAAATGATTGTCCAGTGTAACCAAGTTGTACCGAAGTGTTGTAGGCTAGTATTCTACTGTGTTCTTGTATTATGTACTAGTGAAGATTACTGTAAACTAGTAAGTGTTCGTACTTGTACCAATTTGTGGTTAAACATGGTAGATAACGCAAAGAAATTCAGGGAAACCAAGGATGTACACTTTCTGTGCCAGTTCAATGAAGATGAATTAAACCAGGTGGCAGCTATGTATAAAATTTCTCTGGAGGTCACATATCAAAAGTGATATGCAGAGACAATTAACTGATGAATCGGTGTCTTTGGCAATATTGGAGGAATCTGACGGCGATGAAAATAGTGGTGATAGTGAGATGCAGATGAGTGAAAACGTGGCAATGGAGAGATTGAGATTCGAACTTGAACTGAAGAAAATGTAGCTAGAGGCAGAAGGAGAGAGAACTCAGGCAGAAGCAGAACAAGAAAAAATACAGGTAGAGGCAGTAAAAGAGAGTGGATACAGGCAGACAAAGAGATAAGACTTAGGAAATTAGAAATAGAGGAGAGGACAGGTACAAGAAGAGGAATTAGAGATAAAGATGATTGAGTGAATCAGTTAAATGAGTTTATAGAAGAAGCTGAGGACTTCTTTATTCAGTTTGAAAAAGTTGCAGCTATTAAAGAATGGGATGAAAGTGACTTGACTATGTTGGTATAGAAAAAGGTTTAAGGGTAAGGCTAGAGAGGCGTATGCATGTTTGAGTATGATGGAATCAGTGGATTATAAGGCTGTTAAAGAAGCAGTGTTAAAGACGGTGAAAATGGATGCAGAAGTGTGCAGGGGGAGGTTTAGGGGCATTAAGAAAACAAGCGGACAAACTCATCTTGAAGTGGCCGGAGAGTGTGGAATAAAATTCGACAGGTGGTTTAAGTCTGAGGAAGTAGAGACGAAGGATGAATTAAGACAACTAATCATGTTGAAACATTTGAAAAGTATTGTACACCCTGAAATAAATCATGAAGTAAGAGTAGAGTGAAGAACGTGATGGATGCGGCCAGGATGGCTGACCAGTTACAAATGGCACACAAAATGTGTAAGGGAGAGGTGTCACATAAACGAAGTGGAGTAAGACAGAGTAATAGGCAGAATTATGACAAACATTATAAACATCAGAACTATTCAAATCTTAAGCAGCGTAATGCACATTATTTTGTGGAAGTTCCACCTAACTATGTGTCACAAAATATTGTAGGGAATAGATAGAAAAGAGAGACACCATACAAGTATCCAAGACCTCAGTCAAATCATAACCTTTAAGTTAGTAGACAGGAAAGACCACCAATGAAGTCTTTGGGTTGTGGAGAAATTGGGCACGCCAAATATCAGAGTCAGAAACCCCCAAAGTCTGCGGGATTAACTGTTGCTTGGGGAAAGACCCAGGATATTTATGATGTAGAGGTAATGAGTACAGTGTAAGTAAACAAAATCTGTAAATTCTGAACCAATAAAGACTGAAGGAAAGTTTGGGATTAATGGTAGTCCTGAGAAAAAAGAATAATATTGAGAGATACTAGAACAAATCGGAGTTTAATTATGAAAGATACATTAGAGGGGACAGAGAAGTCATACTCTGGTGAAGAAATAAGTGTAAGAGGATCAAGATCAGGGATGACTATTGGGGAATGAATTGGCAGGCTACAAATTAGTCCCCGAGCCTATTATGAATGAAAATCTATTTGATGTAAAGACTACTGTAGAGGTGAACAACGTGACGGATAAAAATGTGGAGAAGAATGCCTCAAAAGAGTATAAACCAGATGTTGATGTACAATACAGTGAGTGTTTACTCAGCTTAGGTTGTGACAAGGACAATGTCAAAGGAATAAGTTGAATATGATATTGGTGATATATTTCATAAAGAGGGCTCTGTAACCAGAGATAATACAGTGGAGCTGGAAAATGACAGGCGCACTGCGGAATGGAAAATGGATGTACTTCTTGATTTTGCTGTGGACAGGGAGGAGTTGACAAAGTAACAGAAGAGTGATGAGAGTCTTTCCCAATAACTATGACCTGGTTTATTTCAAAATACAGGTCTTTCACTTTATCAAAAATTCGTAAATGATTTTTCTGTTTTTTTTCTTTTTCTCGTTTCTTGATTCTGTTTTTCAATTAGGGCCCGGCCTTGATGTGGAATTTTGTCCGTGACTGGAGCCTTCAACACAGAAAAAGAAAAAAAAGAAAGTTTGAAAGATGCTGGAGTGAAGCTGCTAGAAATAGGTGTGAGAGTGATGCGTCAGTTGGATTTTATGTACTAAGTGGTGTGTTAATGAGAAAGTGGAGGCCTGCTCATGTTCCAGCATCTGATCACTGGGAGGTAAGAAAGCAGCTTGCTTTTCCGAAGAAATATTGGGTACATGTTATTGCTTTATCCCATGGTTCTTGTTTATCTGGACATTTGCGAGTCAGAAAGACAAATGACTGGCTGCTAACTCTTTCTTTTTGACCAAATACGAAGAGAGCTGTATCCCAACACTGTAAGACTTATGAGTTATGTCAGGAAGTGGATAAACCCAGCCAGACTATACAGCTAGACCACTGCAGCCACTTACTGCTTCTTGTAAACCTTTTAGCAAAATTGTAATTGATTGTGTAAGTTTTTTGCCAAGAGACGTAAAGGAAATCAGTATTTATTAACAATCGTGTGTGCATCTACCTGATTCCCCAAGACAGTACCATTACGTAGCATACATTTAAAAGATACTGTAAGAGAGTTAGTGAGCATTTTCTCCTGGGTGGGCCTGCTTGAAACTGTACAGTTAGACAATGAACGTAATTTCACTTCAGGAATCTTTAAGAAGATATTAAAGGGGTTAAATATAAAACAAAATATGTCAAGAGCTTATCACCAACAAAGACAAGGAATTGTCGAGAGATTTTTTTTTAGACTCAAAAAAATACTTTGAGAATGTATTTTGAGAAATTGTCTGTAACTGGGATGAAAAAGTACCTTTAGCATTGTTTACCATTGGAGATGCAGTACAAGAATCTACAGGTTTTCGCCCATTTGAGTTGATGTATGGGCATGAAGTGAGAGGTCCACTGAGTATACTGATGGAGAAGTAGATGGGGAAGAGTGATTCTCCTGGGTTATTGAAGTATGTATCAGATTCCCAAACCATTTTGTGTAGGGCTATAGAGATTGCTGCGGAAAATTTGAAAGAGTGTCGGGAGAATATGAAAGTATGGTATGACAAGAAATCTAGAAGCAGAGAGCTCAAACCAGGTGATCAAGTGTTGGAATTATTACCACAAACAGGAAATCCTTTGAGAGCAAGATATGAAGCATGAAAATGAATACGAAATGACATTCAAAATTTCTGATCCAAACCCATCGACTTCATCCTTAAGAAGCGTCAGTCTACAGCATGGTCTTAGCATCAGGAGGTGATCATAATAATGCCATTTCTAAACATTGTCAAGATAAAGACCATCCAGTGGATCTTGATAACCCAGTCATCCTTT